>JAFIDM010000002.1:77373741-77384414 GCA_023159025.1 Thereuonema tuberculata | reverse complement strand
ATAAGAGAATGAACATAAGTGAATAAACATAAGTGAATAAACATAAGTTGTTTTTTGATTTTTTTTTGTTTTGTTTTTTTTTAGTAATGAATCAGAGTAGAGAAAGATTGAAGAAAACATGAAGGAAAATGAAGAAAATTTAAAGTTTTGAAATTTTGAATAATTTTTCCTTCTAATAATAATAATAAAAATATAAAAATATTTTCCTTCTAAAAATATAAAATAATCGTGACTATTTTTTCTTTATTTCACTTTCCCTGTTTCTATTATCCTGGGATAAGTGACATACAGATGAAAGACTACCCTTAGGTTAATACTTAATAAATAACGGTGTTAAAAAAATAGAACAATATTCATTGAAAAACATTTATTCATTCGTTTATTTTACATAACTTCTTACCTTTTTACAAAAATCAATGTGGATCATTCATGTTGTTAAACTGTATTTTTCTAAGATATAACTAATTTTTTAAAGTTAGCGTGATGAAAGATGAACAGGCTGATCATTTGTATTTTTTTTGCTTAAAACTTGGCAGTGATTTCGATGCTTACAAGGAATCCTATTGATTTTGGTAAAATGCATCCACCAGTAACTGGGAGCTAAATACCGTCAACTTAAATAAATTAATAAGTTTTTTTTTAATAACTTTTTATAGGATCTTACCAAGGAGATATTAATGCTACATATATCTTTAATAGATTCGAACAGATATATGGAATACATATGTAGGAATTCTATAAGCTGATAAATACAAAAAAAAATATTCAAACACTGTTTATATTAATCTACTGTTGTAGTTCCTTCTTTGAGGTGCAACAAATGGAAAATATTTTTTAACTTGTTCGAAGAATTATGCAATGCCAGAAAAAATCATGGAAAAGTAATCTCTTTGTTATATTGTGCTCTGCTGATTATCTTCAGACTAAAGGTACTCAAATAATTTTTTTCAAATGCATTCCTGCCTAGTCTAGTAATTCACTATCTCAGGATGTCACAATTCCGTTAAGTTCCTTTTTCTTCCTCTGCGCCAAAAGGCCAAGAATATACGCTGACGAAACCTCCAGGTCATTAGGCAGAGCTAATGACATCATAGCTATTATAAAAATCTGTTTGCTATTAGGGAAGAGGTTAAGTGCGATAACTATTTCAACAAAATAAATGAACATTTCTTGAACTAGTCAAAATTCACGAAAATATAAATATTTTATTTTCAGCTTTGCTTAATAAATGACTATTTGTGAAACAAAATTATTATTTATAGATATTTTTGTTCTTGTTTTGGATTTTTGAAATTGTAAGAGATTATATGGAGGATTATCATTAGATAATATATCCCTGATTAAAGCTCAGTAGTTTGAACTTTGATAGAAGTTAATTTTTGATAATTTTTCTATTCAGAAGGGAAGGAGCCATTCGGGCACATCGCGATCTCATCCATACTTGGCAGGTACATAGAATGTGACACCTGCCTTTGCACAATATATAGATAATAGGTGCTGACAGGCCACTGATCAAGCGTGACAGTTAACCAAAAGTTTGAAATTAAACATAAATACAAAACACGAACTACAATAAATGTAAGAGCCTCTGTGAGTCTAAAGCGTGCTAACATAATCCATTGCCTCCAGCTGCAGGCACAGGTTGCAACTGTTTTTATTGTTGTAATTTTATTATTTGTAATCATTTTTAAATATTTAAAGTGTTGTTAATAAATTATAATGTGTTTTTAATTTATTTTCGTGCTCTAGTAAGTCTACGTAAGAAATACATATTTATAAAACATTTACTTATTGATTTTGGACATGCTAGATAAAGTGTTATATTTTTAGAAATGAATAAATCCTCGCCGGAAACCGAGTGTTATTTCATTTGTTATCATAGAGCCATCGAATGTTGGTCGTGAAGTTTTATCGAAAGTGTCCCAAAAGTACACTCGAGATAATTCAAATTTAATAAGTGAGTTAGGAAAACGAAAAGTCGAATTGTTATTAGATTATTTCGAAAGTTTACTAATATGTGACAAGGATGAATGTGAATCCTTTGAATTTTGCAAAGATTGTAACCACATCAAACAAACAAACAAACAAAGCTATCATTAAGGTAGTCATTGACGTGAATTTTACTGTTTTAATGATATCTTTGATGATTCTGTGTTTCATTTACATTGAAATAAAAACATGATTGACGAGACAAAAAAATACTCTAAAGACAAGAAAATTAAAAAGGCTTTTAACTATTTCAAGAAGCTCGCAACTAATCAAGAAGCAGGAAGATTTTTAACGTGTGTATCTTAATTAATTTAAGACAAAAATTGACCACACATCACAATTTAAAAATGTACAATAAAATAATAACAATACGAGTATTTTTGAGGCGGTCTACGCCTCCTTGTCAAGTGAACATGCTCACTTTTTGTCTGATATTAATCAAGAAACAATTAATGAGATATAGAAAAAAAATTGCAAGCCTGTGCCTGCAACTAGGATAGAACCGAAGCCAATGGTTCGCACGCCTTAGAAGCAGCTGTGCCATTTGAGTTTCTTATATTTATTGTTAAAGTTGCGATCAGGCCCAGAGGACCGCGCAATGCTGCTGGAGGGTAGGCTCCAGAGTTCAGAACCTACGGGACAAAGTTGAGGACGGGGGGTCGGCCCGTCGCTCGCCCGCCTTTAACTCCCGGGAAAGAAACCCGGTACCCATTCTATAGAGGGCTGGGTAGACCCTAGGGCCCGTTTGGAGGAGAAAGAAGCGTGGAAAAATTCCCGTCCTCCGCCGAGGCCGGGAATCGAACCCTCCACCTCTAACCCGCAGACAAGCGCCCTTACCCACTCGGCTATCGGGCCCACTATATTTATTGTAGTTCTTATTTTATTTGTTTAATTTCAAACCTTCGATTAAGTGTCACGCTTAACCACACTTAACGTGCAATGACAGTCTTACCAAGTATAAATGAAATGTCATCTTCCCTTGTAAGAATACCAAAAAAAATGCTTAACTGCTGTAAGTTTTCAGAAAGTTTTCTTTTATTTTAAATTAAAAATTGTATATAAGATAATTGATTTTAATATTTTGCTATTACAATATAAAACTTTTATACAACAGAAACTCTTATTTTTTTTTAGTTTTTCCTATAATTTACAAAACTAGATTTCATTTTATAAAAAAATAAAGACACATTATTCTTTATCATTTATTTATTTATTTTCTTTCTTACTTAGCCTATTGGTATGATACAAACTTATTGGCTTCAAGGAAAAGAAAACTTCACCCAGGAACTTCCAGATGATGAAGATTTGGATGATGAAAAACCATCGAAAATTAAAATTATTTTGCCTGATAAAAAGTAAAGATGAAAGAAGAATTAAAACTGGACAATAAGTGACTCAAGATTTGTCTGACATTTTAAGGAAAATTTTTCAGTGAAGTATATCGTTGTACAACAAAGTGTTGTATAGCATTTTACGTCATTTCTTGCATTTCACATCTGATTCCAATTTTTGTAAATATTTGTTTAAATAATAGAATTCAAGGCAGTTCATTGTTTTGCCATTTATTTCGATTTTTAATTACTGGATTGTTTTCGCTATTTCAGATTTCTCTAGAGCTTTATTGTTCCTGGCAAATAACAAATATTCTTGTTAAATCATCTAGCGATGAACTTTTGTAAGCACTATTCGTTGTCATTGCAGTTTAAGAAAGAAAACATCCCCCATTTTTTATAACACTTAACATCGCTGGCTTAAAAGATGAATGAAATCCCTAAATTTGAACTTACATGACATGTATTCTATATTTCTTAGCATATTTTTGCTTTACACTGTAAGAGTCAAAACTGTTATCATGATACCTGTATACTATCACTAATCCGTTATCATTGGGACCAGAAGGGTGCCAGATTATTGATTTTACCGGATCACAGAGTGGTTAGGTAAGGGTACACAACCCAACAGAGAACCATCTTTTCCTAACTTTAAAAATACCTCGTAAATCAGTACAAGTTAGTTAAAAAAGAAAAAGAAACATTAAATGAAAATCAAGTGAAATTTTATTAAAGCACAGATAAAATACATGGTACAGGTAATTCTGCTGACTTACACAGGAACGTTCATCACTGCCGCTTCCAAAGGGAATAGCTGAAATTTGCAACTAAGCACATTTGCATCCTTCAGGTAAAGGGCTGTCAAATTCCATCTTCTTCATCTTAGAAGGTAACTGAGATATCAGGAGCTCATAGCAGCACATCTGAGTGAACAGATGTTGAAGGCACTGGATATTCAAGTGGTGACTCCTCTGTTGCATGCTTTTTAGCTATTTTTTGAACATATCTTGCATGCTAAGTTGTTTCATATATTTTGGCCTGCCTTTGATTAGTCTATCCTGCAGCATATAAACATTCATTATTTCTTGTGCACTTATAAAACTGCGTTTCTCGAGACCTTTTAACAGTTTCATCTGTCAACTGAATTACCTATCATTTGAGACTCTTTCTGCTACATCTTCATTTTCATCACTGCTTCTCCTCCACTAGCTTGCTGCTGTGGACTTACAATCACCTACACAATTTCTGAGTCAGTATAATAATTAGGCATCATGTAGCTGCATCTTCATCTACATTCATTCCTCTACATTATCTTGCATCCATTCTCGATGCAAGATACTTCGCAGCGGGATTAGTCAGATCACGAGCAAAAGAAAGATCATGTATAATCTGTTTTTTCTTTGAAGCCCTAAATTCTGTAATGTCATATTCAATATCTTCACAAGGTGCAGTCTATATAACTCTGGTCACAATTTATGCGATCCATTTTTCAATGTGGATGACTTTACAGACTTCAAAGCATTGCCAACACTATAAACATATGTCATATTAAATTCCTTAACAAACTCACGTACTGGTCTGCCCGAGTAAACTGCACTCACTAGACCCCTCGTAAAATGGGTGCGATACTTAAAAGTAAGTACAGTAAACTTCCTCTACTCCTGCATCCTACGGTCCGGCAAGCTGGATAATCCGGCACGACTTTCGAAAAAAAAATAATTATTTACAACGATCGCAAAACATCAATCAGGCCTTGTTCAAGTTGTTTGCGATCGGAAGGCGCGAGGGAAAACATTGTGCCGGACAAAGCGTATCAGCCCGAGTGGAGGGGAAGCCAGTCGAATATAACAAGGCGCTCATCTTCGGCCGACTTCGCGTGACATCATATATGTTCGGGAACCATCTTTTCCCTGGACATCACTGTGGCTTTGTTTACGTTTCACGTTCACTTTCCGCCATTTTAATTAGTGTGACGTTCAGGTTGCTGTATCAACGTCGAATATTGTTGTGTTTCAGTGTTTTGTAGAGCTTGATTTTGTGTTGAGTGATTTTATAGGAACTGACAAGTGACAGGGGCTCTAAAGTTAATGTCGTTTCTTCAAAAAGAAAACATCTGACTCTCGCTTTGGCTCAAAAGCTGGAAATCGTGAAGAAGCTTGAAAATGGTGTAAGTAGACACTTAATTATGAAAGATTATGACATAGGACCGCATACAATTTAAGACATTAAAAAAACAAAGACAAGTTGGAACAGTTTTTCAACGAATCAGAAACTTTAAAAAATCTAATTGAAAGGCAAACTTTAAAAAAAAAACAAAGTTAGACCAACTAGATTAGGTTTTGTACAATTGGTATATAGCAAAAAGATCACAGGGTAAACCCATAACTGGTCCTGTGGTTGCTGAAAAAGATAAGAAGTTTCAACGAGATTTGAACATTGATGCCGATTGCAAATTTTGTGAAGGCTTGCTTAGGAGCTTTAAGACTTGTCATTGTATCAGAAAATTAGATATTTCTGGCGAGCTGAAATCTGCCGATGTTGTAGGTGGTGAAGAGTTCAAAGTTAAATTCATGTCTATTGTATCTGAAAATGAACTGACAGCTTGTTAAATTTATAATGCAGATGAGACCGGCCTTTTCTGGCATTGCCTACCAAATTCTATCCTTGCTGGTGAGGATGAGAAAAGTGTTAAAGGTTTTAAGAAAAATAAAGATCGGTTAACAGTTCTGCTGCGCTCCAATTCATCCGGTGATCACAAACTAAAACCTTTTGTGATAGGAACGTCAAAGAAGCCTAGGGCCTTAAATGGCGTGAAAACCTTGCCTGTGATTTATGGGGCACAATCGAACGCATGGATGAATCAAGAGATGTTTAAAAACTGGTTCTTCGAAGACTTTCTGCCAGCTGTTAAAAACAATTTTGAAAAATTGAAATTACATGAAGACAGTACAACTATTTTGTTTTTAGACAACTGTAAATCTCATTTAGATAAGGAAGAATCCTTGCTTCAACTCATGGATCAAGGGGTAATCCAGAAATTCAAGTCACACTACAGACGCTACTTTGTACAGAATTTACTCGCATCGGATTGCAATGTGAAAGATTTTCAAAAACAGTTTTCCATTAAAGACGCTATCTTTGCTATTGCTTTGGCTTGGGGTGAAGTAAGCCAGATGAAAAATCATAGCGTAAACTTTGGCCTTCCTGAAGTTGGACGAAAATGTCGAAGTTACTGAAAGCGATTCGATTGATGATGAACTATAAATTGTTTTAGGTGATATGCCTTTAGAAAACCCCATATCACTGCTGAATCGGGAAGAAATAAGAGAGTGGGTTGAAGCAGATTTTGATGAGCTCACAGAGGAAATTCTGACAGATGAAGCCATCATATAGAGTGTTACTAATCCAACAGCCCCCAAAGACATGGACTTAGACGAAGATGATGCAAACGAGTTAAACAAAATCACTTGGAATCAAGCAGCTGATGCCTTGAATACATTTATCAAGTTTTCTGAACGCATCAGTTCGTTCAATGATGCTGAAATTATGAAATTCCATATCATACGAAATGACTTCATAAAAAAACGAAAAGAAAAGACTAAAGAACAAATCGATATTCCAGATTTGTTTAAGATGGCTTCTACCAAGAAGAGCAATCCCATGGGCTTAGATCAACCGTCTTACTCAACTTCAAATTAAATTTTTTGTAAGTCTACAGTGCACTTTTTTGTTTCTTAGTCAGTTATTTTACATTATTATATAATTTTTTTATTCTACTTTAGCTGTTTAAATATATAAAAAACATGTTTTACTGTCAATTTTTTTATTTAATTCACATTTTTCCCGATATTCATCCTGTAATCCGGAATATTTCGTAATCCGGCATGCCTCAAGTCTCGAACATGCCGGATTAGAGGAAGTTTACTGTAATATGCAATTGTCCTGGATTTGAATTAATGATGTACAGTTAGGTGGAAGGTAGATACCGTAAAGGGTTGTTCTTTATCAGGAGCTCTGCTTTCGGATGTGCGGAACAGTTATCTAAAATAAGCATTATCTTACAGGTGTGGTCCAGGCCAACAGAGTCACAGTAAGTTCTTGCTACGGAAACAAAGTAATTTTCAAACCAATCCAATTTAATGTCAGTTGTTATCCATTCTTTTTTGTTGGAACGGTAAATCACAGGTAACTTCGTCATACTTTTGAAAGCCCTGATATGTAAACTTTTACCAATTACTTGTGCGTTCCTGCGGCATTAGATGATACGATCTTTCGATGCTTTATAATCTGTTAGTGATTTCTCACTTGTCAGAATTCTTTTTTGCTTACATGTTCAATACAATTCTGTCTCATCTGCATTGTAGACCTACTCGAACTTAATTTTTCATCTAAAATTAAATTCATCAACAAATTTAGCAGCTGCTTTCTTGTCCGCTGAACGTTTTGCACCAAACACTACAAAACTTTAAGCCACTGCATCCTTGAAACGCTACAGCCAACCTTTACTATAACCACACTCAAAAGCTAGTTCTAGTTCTTCATGAAAAATGCTGGCTTGTTCCTTCACCAGATCTCCAGATAGCTCAATACACGTAGCCTAAACTATTTCATCAGAACTTGATCTAATTCTCGACTTTTTCCATCCTTCATTGTTTTCCTTTTACACATCTGTTTCTTTGAATCACTATTGGCAAAGAACTGAGTAATTTTTCTTTCTGTTTCTTTGTCATAAACTGTCGAAGACCTAATGCTGTATAATTCAGACAAGCTTCTCACATGTGGAGTTTATTCAAAAGGTCAACCTTATCTTTTATGTTTGCGCTTTACACAATGAGAAGCATTTCCGTTAGTCGCTGGGACTAAAAACATTATAACAATAAATGGAGAAAAACAAACTGGAATGACTTTGCCTGTGTTCATGACACCAACAATGTAACAATGTTGAAACAGTCACAGCAGCGTTTTTGTAACGTAAGTCTTTTGTTCAACAACACTGGTAATAAAAAAAAAATCCTTTTTTATTAATTTACCTGTAAATAATATGAAGGCATTAAATTTAAATCTGGCTTCAATTTTACTCTATCGGTTTAGGTTTTTCAAAAATATCAAAAGAAAGACAATGATGAACTTAAATTCTAAGGAAATATTATAGGTGATAAATAACATATTTATTTTTGTAATTTAGCTGAGGCAAAACTGTTCCTATATGAATTTAATTAAGGCTTAATTACGAAACAAAAATGTAGAAATACAACAGCTGAATGTTGTTAAATACAATTTAATGCTTTATAAACACTTTATATCTCGACGATGGAACATTTTCATGCGCACATTGAAAACTTACTGAAACAACAAACAATGACCCATTACAACCTGACAACTATGTATTAGGGTTGATCCAGTCCAGGAAAACAATCTCACCCTGTGTCTTGTTATCAATGAGAAGAAAGTGAAGTGAACTTCTAGTAATTAACTTTATGCAGTTTCTGCCTTTATATTTTATTGTCATTTCCCATTCTAATGTTACTCACTTTATTTCCTTCCTGTTACGGCCTAACATTAGAACTCGATGCTTTGGGCTTTTTGACTTTAGTTGTTGTTATTCGTTGTTCCCCACCCTCAATGATCCTTCATCCTGTGACCCAGGGGTTTGTTCCTTCGTTACTATTAAATCTTGGGGATCTTTAATTCGGAGATATAAAACTTAATTCTTTAGAGGCTTTCTTGAGTTAATTTAATAGTAAATAGATTTTTACAAACAGGATAGAAACGCAAGCTAATCAAAAGCGGCTTAAATAAGTCAAAATTAGTTAAAAATGGATTTAACTTGTTGAGTTACTGAAATAATTTAAGCCTAAGTTAACAAAGTAGTTCTTATGAACACATGCTTTGATAAGAATTTGTTTTTAATTTATGTGCTTCGTTTAAATGCATTAGAAGTATTATTTCATTAATTATTTTTCAGACTTCTAGAGCGTTCTAGTTCCTATGTCATGTCTGTTTGATGTAATGGGATTGAAATTTTTTTAAAAGCTTCGAAAAAGTTTTCTGAATAGTGAATTTTGATCCCTGAAAAAAAATCCGGATAAAAAAATCCGGATAAAAAAATCTTCTTACCCTGGGCGTTTTTTTTTTGTATTTTTGTGGCTTAGTATGAGCAAAAAAAGTATTTGAAAAAAAAGTCTTATCATAACAGTAACGAAAGAACAAATTTAATAGCCAGGAATAATAATAATAGTAAAAACAGCTGTAAGTGATTAATAGGGGACTAAATTGTCTCACCTATCTCCAACTCATCCATTTCAATCATCCACTGGACTTAAAAATCATCTGTAGACTATTCTTTTGCCAATGACCAAACTATATAGAGTGAAACAGAAGATGGATTTCAGATGACTTTTAATAACCTTCGATTTATAGATCAATTCAATCTGAAAATATCATTTTCTAAAACAAAATTCCTTATTCCAGGACAGGCCCGGACTTTACCGTTATGTACCGTAACGTAAAGCGTCGTAGGACTGTGTGTCGCTCTTCTGATCCGCCTGCATCGACTTCGAAAGCTGAACTTCATCCCAAGAAGATGTTATTGAGTGTGTGGTGGGATGTGCAGGGAATAATTCACTAGGAGGTCCTGTCACTCAACCAAACCATCAATGCTGCCTTCTACTATCTACAGTCATATATATTGGGTGAGTGCAAAAGTTCTACCCGTTTTTGGATATGAAAATTTGCAATGGAATTGCCCTACACATGACATTGTAATGACGCAAATCGTCTGTCAATCAAACATGTGGATGCCTCACATATAAATGCATCGTGTCTCACAAAGTTAATCATCTCCAAAAAAAATATCAGAGGGTGTAACATGGATCGCGAGAAGGAGCATATAAGACATTGTTTGTTATACGAGCTCGATAAAAAGAATACGGCAGCTGCAGCATGTCGCAATGTTTGTCAAATTTATGGGGAGGATGTAATAGACGAAAGTACAGGAGACAAAAGCTGCCAAGTTCAGGCTAGGAGTGGACGGCCATCATACGTTGGAGAGGACGATATTGACCAAGCCATAAGGAACAGCCCGAACCCAACCGTGCAAGAATTAGCGGAGACCTTCAACGTACACCGGATAACGGTCGAGAGACGGCTGGTTAAGTTGGGTTTTACGAGAAAGTTGGATCGTTGGGTTCCACATAATCTGACAGCTAAGCAACGGGATGATCGAATCGCCATCTGTGTTTCCTTGCTTTCTTGATACAAAAATGACCCATTCTTGACACGAATTGTGTCAGGAGATGAGAAGTGGGTTATGTACCGTAACGTAAAGCGTCGTAGGACTGTGTGTCGCTCTTC
>JAFIDM010000002.1:77348974-77373731 GCA_023159025.1 Thereuonema tuberculata | reverse complement strand
TCACTCAACCAAACCATCAATGCTGCCTTCTACTATCTACAGTCATACAGGCTGCATTCAAATTTGGTAGCAAAGCGGCCAGGTCTCATCAATCGTCGCGGTGTTATCCTTCATCACGATAATGCCAGGCCACATGCTGCTGTCATCACTCACTAAAAGTTACTGGGCTTTGGTTGGGAGGTTTTACCCCACTCTCCCTATTCTCCTGTCTTGGCACCAACTGACTATCACCTATTTCGTGCGTTGAACAATTCCTTCAGTCAGAAAATCTTTGATGATCTTGATGCTGTGAAAACTGCCTTCAAGACTTTTTTGACTCGAAACCACCGGAATTTTACCGCCGTAAAGATGGCAAGAGGTCCTAGTTAGCAATGGGGATTACGCACAATAATAGGTACTGTTCATTTTGCGTTTATTTGCTCTTCTTTATGGGTAATAAAAACGGGTAGAACTTTTGCACTCACCCAATATATATATATATATAAATAACTTTAACTTAACTTTAACTTTTTAACTTTCAGAAAGCTGTCCGGCAAATTTTATATGTTTAGTAATGTAAGTTAATTTTATTCTTATATTCTTTACATTCTGAATTCTAAATTGCAAATCATTAAATAAATATTTGCATTACGAAACTTGAAAAGGTGTCGATTCAAGTTTTATGTATTGGATTTATATATATAAATAAAATATGTGTATATAAACCAGAATATAAAATTACAGTGAAGTCTCACTTATACGAAACATTTAGTTATAAGAAAAATTTCTCATTCCCCGGCGAAATCCCCATAGTCCTATATGTAATTCACTTGTACGAAATATTCACTTATACGAATAATTTTTGGTTTCCCCCTCATATTCGTATAAGTGAGACTTAACTGTATAAGGTTAATGTTATACACAATTTTATTTATTTATATGTATGTATATTAAGGTAGAAAATTATATATTTAATATATGTTAATCACTATATTTAATACATGCATTGTGGACATTTTGTACATGTTAATAATGATTACAAATGTTAGGCTATAGTATTGACTTTTCAACTACAAAATCGCCTTTCGGCTAAGGGGCAAACAAGCGTCTCATTTCAGAGCTCAACTCATATAATTTGTTTTTTATAGCTTCACTGTCAATGCTCATAAGAATGTCTTTTTCACTTTGCATAAGGATAAGCGATTCAAGATTTTCGTTTGACATAGTAGATCTTAGAAGTGTTTTGATTAACTTCAATTCAGAAAAAAAAAAAAAACTCTTTCCCAGGTTACTTGAGTTAGAGGAATGGTCAATAAATATTTATAAACCTTAAAAAGTTCCATGTTCTGAAGGCAGTACATGTTATATTCTACAATTACTCTAAATGCATATTTCACACAAGAGCTTCATTCTTTGACTACTGTGCATTTCATCAGAGAAATTCGAGGTCTTCTTCACCAGCTTCAAGTTCAAAGTCATGTTCGGAATTAAATGCCTCCTCAACTTCTAAATCATTCTTTTCAAAATAATCTTGATCAATAGGTCGTTTTGAAATTTGGGGCCATAGTTCAATGAAAGACGCTAACTCCTCTTTTAGCTTTCCTTTATCCAGGGAAGGTATTCCTTGGCATAGCTTTTCCAGTGCATTAGTGGGTAAGGGTTGGTGATTTTTAAACTGGTTAGGATCGAATCATGAAAGATCAAGATAAAGTGTTTTATGATTTACAAACCGGCTTTCCATAGTTTGAATGACAGTATCCATAACAACATTGAATACAGAACATTTGAACATTTCCTCTGTGGTTGTTCCTACGCTTTCATCTTCAGCAACCTCGCCTGGCATCTTTTTGGCTTTTTTGGTATGTTTCTTTTTCAACTCAGTTTCGATTGTCATATTGCCGCGTGATTGGTCTATTTCGGTCTTTTCTTGGACTTCTTCAGTAATTTTTTGCACAAATTTGTTAGCAGCGCTCAAAGTTTCATGAAATTGATGTCTTCAGCGGTTGAGTCTTGACAGTGAGGAATATACCAGTCTTCAGGATTGCGCATAATCAATGTTCTTTGTTTATAAGTAATCAGATAATGGTGTGGTAATTTTAAAAATTTGAAGGAAAGTCATTGCCCTTAAAATTGGTCAAAACTCAACAACTTTTGCAAGATGGATGCTGCGTCATTTCTGATTTTTGGATTGAATTCAGTATCGTTGGAAATGTTGAATAATGCCACTGATAGTTGCACGTAGACAAGCTTAGCTGACTTGGATTGATTTGTCTCGTCTTGTTCACTCGATGTCCAGTCATCGATTCTTCCAAATATTTTGGTTGTTGCAAACTCCGACTTCTCCATCTAGTTGTTCCAATAGCTTCCAGGTTGAAAGCAGGATTTTCGGCAATATACTTTTGAAGTCTCATAAGAGATTCCTTCAAAAATTCCTGAGCTTCTTAAAGCAGGCCGAAAAATGATATGCGGTATCTGACAGTACAAGATTAAGGACATAGCACCATGTGTTAACATGATTGGGAATAATGTTGGATAATTGCGCCGTTAACCCGATATACTGCCCACTCATGTTTACAGCTTCGTCAAATGCGCTTGCTATACAGTCCTGAAGGGGAATTCTGGCTAAGTGTTTTGTAATGTATTAAATAATCCCTCACCAGTGGTTGATGAAACACATTTTAGTCGTTCAAACACCTCTTGACCTTTTACGTATCGCACAACAAATGCGCATTGATAGTTGCTTGATAAGTCTACTGTTGTGTCCATCATGATTGAAAACTTAATTGCTTGTTTGATATCTTCTGTTATTTTTGCCTTTATTTCGTCTGTTATTATTTTCATTATCTTTAACAGCGTAGTTTTACTCAAAAAAGTCACGAAACTTCCTCTCACTTCTTGTTTATTCTTCTTAGTTGTATCTTTCCTCTTTTTTTCTCTTGATTGATAAAGAGTTTGACTTTTAGACGAGACTTACCTTAATATCTAATATAATAACCATCTCCGCTCATTAGAAGCCGAAGTAACGGATAATTTCGCAACTTGTAATTCTAAACACAATGTTATACACTTGACTCGCCCGAAACAGAAACTATACTGAACAAAGCGGATACAGGCGGCGGGCAGTCACTAGTCAACAGTCAAGCATGCCAGCGGCAGTTGGAGCGTAGAGCGCTTGGCGCTTGCACAGTCAAGTCAATCCACGCTGCAAATCTCCGTACGACGAAGTGCACCATTTGCATCATGCTCATGCGTGATATTTTTTATCATAATATCGAATAATATAGCATTATTATATTATGAAGGGAGGTTCTTCGGTATTATATTTTAAAGTCGAATACTTTTGGTGGACTTTTAATATTTCTAATTTTTTGTATTATTAAATTTTTTCCTCGCGGAAGGGCGCTAGACAAAGCCAAAGGAGGGGGGCGCACCGGGACATGTCCCGGTGTCCCGGTGGGCCAGTCCGGGCCTGTTCCAGGATATAAATCATCTACCAACAACGAATGCATCGCGAACTAATTAATAAATAAATTAATTAGGTTCCAAATTAGTTAGGGCATATTTTTTGCTGTTATAAAAATGATATTGATATTAAAATTAAAAACCACTCGAAGTACTCTGAACCAAACTCAGATCTCTACACTGATCAAAGTGATAGCAATTCCAATGATTACTTACATCCGTGAGAACTAAATATGAATAGAACAAAGTCGAAGCTGCAGAAATGAAATTCGTGCATTTCATAACCTTTATACTTGTGGAAATTTATATTTAGAGAATAACTTACCTGGAATAAATAAAATTTCCTTCTCAAATAAATCTGTGTGAGTTAAATAAAAAATATTCATTAACATTTTATGCCAGCTACCATTGAAATAGCGTATCAGTAAACAAAACTGTGATACTACATTGTTGCCTGTAAGATATCACAAAGCTTAGTTAAAAACGAATAAACAATCTGTATGATGGTTCTATTGTTGTACAAGTGTATTGATAAGGTGTAAAAGTGAAATAGCCTACCGGAATGATATTAGGTATCCGTAATGTTAATATTGCGGAAAATGAGAAGCATTTATTGTGTATAAATGGACGAAGATGACATTAAGTTTTCCCGATGTTCAATAATCTACTCAGATGATGTTTACACGGATTTATGTCAGTGAAGATCAATTCCATTGGAACATCAACAATAAGACTGAGTTACGATGTAATCCAAAGGATTCGACTGCAGTTAAAAGTTACCAACATAATTCGTAGACTACACCGGAGATTAGAACTGTATAATAATATAAAGAGACAACCGACAACTCTATCAAGGTATTTGTTACGAAAGCTGTTTTAATTTCAGATTACCGATTCTGGACTTGTAAGGGAAAGTTCCAGAAGATAGCATAATAGTATAATAGTATATTATAATTAAAGTAATGAATAAAGTTATTTGGACAGGAAGCAACAGAAAAGAAGTACTTTAAAGGATACAACGAAAGTTAATTGTAATTATCAAACTAATAAGAGATATATTTATTTACAAAGTATATTTAGGAAGTAATTTTATTAGTTTTTGTTGAAATCGAAAGAAAATCAGCAGTTGCAATCAGTTTTTGAGAGAATTTGGTATATTCCTGTGTTGTCAAGGAAGAATTAGACGAAACACATAAAAAGGAACTACGTTCCATTACTAAGTATTTCTTTATAGCTGCATAGGTTTTTCACGTATTCAAAATTACCTGTCAGAGCAGTTGCTTGTGCAGGAATTCGTTTTATTTAAAAAAAAATATATTTCTATGCGATTTGTGTAAATATCAGTTGGTTTGATTTAGTTTTTAGTGCCCAGTGAGGAAAAAAAACAACTTCAGTCGGTGATTAGAAAGTATTTTTAATTTTTGAAAATCGAAAGAAAATTAGCAATTGCAATCAGTTTTAATAAGAATTTGATAGATTCCTTTGTTGTCCAGAAGGAATTTAGCATAAACACTTAATTATAATAAAAAGGGACTATGTTCCATTATTAAGTAATTATTTTTAAATGAAAAGGTTTTTAGCTGATTTCAAATATCTCTCAAAGCTGGTGGTTGGGCAGAAATTCGTTGTATTTCAGGAAATAAAACGTATTACAATGGGATTTTGTATAAATATCGAATGGGTTGATTTAGTTTTTAGGGTCTACTTTAGGAAAGAAAGTATATTCAGTAAAGTTGGTGATTAGAAAGTATTTTTAATAGTTTTTGTTGAAATAGAAAGAAAATCTGCAGTTGCAATAAGTTTTAGTATGAACTTAGTATATTTCTCTGTTGTCCTGGAGGAATTCAGAGGAAACACTTAATTGTAATAAAAAGGAACTCGTTTCCATTACTAAGGTTTTTAAATGCATAGGTTTTTGTCTGATTTCCAAATACCTATCAGAGGTGTTGGTTGTGCAGGAATTCGTGTATTTCAAAAAATAAAACATATTTCTAAAAACGATTTTGTCTAAATATCAGTAGTTTTTTTCAGTAAAGTCGGTGATTAAGAAGTAATTTTTAACCTTTTTTGTTGAAATAGAAAGAAAATCATCAGTTCCAATAAGATTTAATTGAGTTCCAATCAGAATTTAATATATTCCTCTGTTGTCTAGAAAGAAATCAGAGGAAACACGTAATTGTATTAAAAAGGACTATTTTCCATTATTAAGTATTTCTTTTTAACTGCTTAGATTTTTCCCTTTCTCCCAATAATGGGACGGAGTTCCTTTTTATTAGATATGTTTTATTTTCTGACATACAACGAATTCCTGTACAACCAACTGCTCTGATAGATAATTGGGAAGAAATGAAAAACCTATGCAGTTAAAAATTAAAACCTAATAATGGAAAAGAGTTCCTTTTTATTACAATTAAGTGTTTCCTCTGAATTCCTTCTGGACAACAGAGGAATATACCAAATTATCACTAAAACTGATTACAACTGCTGATTTTCTTTCTATTTCAACAAAAACTAATAAAATTACTAAAAGGAATGCACATCTGTAGTATGGGTCTGATAATTAATATAAGTATCCTAAAATACAAACATTAATAATAAGTTTAATAAGATTCATGTAGGATTATTTAAATTATTTAGTACTAGCAGCAAAGCCTGTCGGCTGACAGGCATAAAAAAAATCAGAAAAATCATTTTATTATCAACTAGCAAATATAAAGTAAATGTAATCTAAATATTGTGCTAACTTGTGAACGAAGCTTCTATGGCAAAAATGGTTTTGAGTTTTGAAATCAGCGTAAACAACTGAGTAAGTATGCCAAATTTCATTAAAATGGATGCAGTGGTAACAAAATTATTTCGTTTTGAACGTATGTTTTGTTAGAATTTCAGTTGTCGAGGTCAGTTCCCAAGAATAAATTTTCATGGAAACAACATGGAATGACACAATGAACTAATATTTTCATCCAATCTGAGTACTTTTGATTCAATGGTACCATTGAGAACCATTGGATCTATCTTAATAGCTTAAATATATCGAGTTATAGACAGACAGACAGACAGACAGACAGACGAATTTAGCCAAGTTATATATATATATATATATATATATATATTTGTTTCGATTGAGATTTGATTTGAAAAAAAAATTTGTTTAATGTTTATCAGACCTATTTACGTGTACTTCTTACCTGTACACCTGTAATTTAGGTTCTGAGAGTTAAATCTAAAGGATCATTTTCCACCCAAAAAGAAAAACGAAATATCAACCATATTTAAAGTTTAATTTATCTAAAGAATAATTATTTTTTTTGACTCATAACGCCGAAAGGCATTTAAAACTCACCTTTGTATAATCTAAATACTGCGCTAACTTGTGAACGAAGCTTCTACGAGAAAAATGGTTTTGAGTTTCTAAATCAGAGTAAACAACTGAGTAAGTATGCCAAATTTCATTAAAATCTGTGTAGTGGTAACAAAATTATTTGGTTTTGAACGTATGTTTTGTTAGAATTTCAGGTAAAATTTCATGAAAACAACATGGAATGACAAAATGAACTAATATTTTATACAATTTGAGTACCCTTGATTCAATGGTACCATTGAGAACCTTGGATCTATCCTAATAGCTTAATTATATCGAGTTACAGACAAAAGGACGGACAGACAGACAGACAGACGAACTTGGCCAATTATATAAGTTGATAAGAGAAAAAAAAAGAATAAGTATAAAAAAGTATATGAATAAAAAATAAATATCTGATTAGTGATATGATAAACTTAACTCCATAAACAAAACTAGAAATATTGTCAATAATTAGTAATAAAAGCTATTTATTGATTCTAGTTTTTAAAATAAATTAAGTAATTATAGTAGTAAAATGTTAATGTAATGTTACTATATTGCCAACTATTTAAATTAAATAATTGTTTAACTAATAACTATTATAATTTTATTTTATTTTCAATAACATCAGAAATTAATTTTTCTTTTATTTCCTTAATTTTTTGAGATTCATAATCTTCCCACTTAATTTGTTTAAATAATTTGTGAATAATATGGCTTTTTAAACGATATCCATAATTGTTTTTAATCTTATAGTTATTTAAGGAGTACAGCCAATTATTTTTCGTTTTTTTTTTCTTCCTTCTATTTCTTTCATTTTTTATATCAAAGAAATTTTTTATTATTACATTATGAATAAATTTTTCGTTTATTGTTAGTATTTTAAATCTTTTCCTAATACTATTTTTTTCATCTATTCCTTTGTTTTTGAAATTAATAAAAACTGTATCTAATATTTTGAATAATATTCTATTTATATTTTCAGTTTGCTTCTTATTTATGAAAATCCAGCAATTTAGGCCATAGTTTAAAATTGAATCTATATAAGATTTAAAAGCAATTAACTTGTGTCTAAAAGGAATTATTTCTTTCAAATTGTGGAATAGATATGTTAACGTATTTAAATTTTTTATGACATATTGATAATGTTCATTCCAAGAAAATTTCTCGTCAATTAATATTCCCAAATATTTTTGTTGCGTTATGTATTCGATTTTTTCACAATTGCATTGGTAACTATTTATTAGAGATATATTGTCAATATTTTTATATGTTATGTTATGTAACATATGGTATGGTTTTTCATTAATTTTATTTTTATTTTTCATTATCATGATTTTCGTTTTTTTAATATTTATAGTCATATGGTTTTGTTTTGCCTATTTGTTTACATTATTTAAATCTATTTGCAATTTATTATACGCATTTGATATTCTATATTTTTCGCCAAAACAAGGACATCATCAGCATCGATATAAATATTTGAAAGGCTCATGCAATTACTTAATATACCCTCCCGCTTTCATTAACCAGCAAATAACCAAAACATCACTGTCCCTTTACAACAATGAAGCCCCTCCCCCTCAACATAAATTTAGTTATGTTTCTATTCCTTTTCATCCTTTCCTCCATCAAACTCTCAATAAGATTTTAAATCCCTTTAACATAACCTTAACTTCCCCAAGTAATAACACATTTGCAAAATTACTCAAATTTAAAGACACACAGTTTACAGTCGATCCTCTACAACAATAAGGGCTAGTTTATGCTATTCCTTGTACTAATGAGCCTCATTGTAAATGCGTAGGCGAAACCATGCAGAAACTGACCCGCCGAATAGCACAGCATCGATATGCCTTACAAACCAAAGCTTAATTATAATACGGTCTCGCACTCACACCAAACAAATCACAGCGTTAATTTTGACGAAAGCTACATCATTTGCAAAGAGAGTAACCCATTCCTAAGGAAATGCAAGGAGTCCTTCCATATTCTGACGGATCCAGATTGTTATAATCACTGCTTATCAAAACATGGATCAATATAGTTTAAGAAAAAGAAAAGGAAAAAAATAACACCCATAATTTAAACGCACCCCACAAATAAAAACAAAGAGAACCCAACAATCCCGTTTCACAAACAAATAATGGACCCTTCCATTAACCCCAATTCCGCGCGATCTGCGCAGAACCACGTTGCGCACAAACTCAGGCGTTCGTTGCAAAAAGCATTTTAAATAAATTTTAACTTGACTTGAGGAAGAACCAATAACAAATGGTCCGAAACTAGTTGCCTTTTATTATGTTTTAAATAATTTAATTCTTTTGTAAACTTATAAACAAGTGCGACGGCATCCTATCTGTTAACTTCTTATTTTCTTTCGATTTTAGCAGAAACTATTAAAACTATTTCCTCATCACCGACTTTACTAAAGTTATCGATACTCTCTTTTCTGTCACTTTAAAAACTAAATGAAACCAAACTGATATTTATCCAAAATCATAGAGAAATCCGTTTTATTTTCTGAAATGTAAAGAATTCCTGCACAACCACCAGTTGTGAGAGGTATTTGAAATCATTCAAAAACCTATGCATTTGAAAAGAAATACTTAATAATGGAACGTAGTCCATTTTTATTACAATTACGTGTTTCGTCTGAATTCCTCCTGGACAACAGTGGAATCTACGAAATTCTCACTAAAACTGAAAAACTACAACTGCTAATTTTCTTTTGATTTTAAACATTCACCATTAAAAATACTTTCTAATCACCAACTTTAATGATGTTACTTTCTTTTCTGCACTGGGCACTTTAAAACGAAATCAAATCAACTGATATTTATATAAAATCTATAGAAATACTTTTTTTTTTAATGTAATTCCTTCACAACCAACAACTGTGACAGGTTTAGGGTTACTTTCTTTTCTATACTTTAGTGAAATATACATAAAGAAAGAAAATATACAAAGAAATCCGGTACCAACAATGCAGGTTTTAGGATTTCTTAATAAAACAACAAAGATAAACAAACAAAACACATAAAAAAAAAAAGAAATGTAACCGACGGCTTGTGAAGGTATGAAGCGGTCTGAAGGGATCCACCCCGAACAGCCCCAAGGACCGCCAAAGACTCTATCCAAGGAGCCATGTACAATTCGGACAATGACCCACACTTGTTAGAAGCATAAAACATGACAAAAATGAAAACATTCAAATTAAATAAATAGGTTAATAAATATGCCTCAATTTTACACAGATTGAAGTCTTCAGGTTCGGTGGCCAACGACAGAAGTAATAGTAAAAATGTAGACTAACCCCCAAAATATTAAAATGTATCTGTATAATTAGAAGTTCTTCTAATACGAAGAAAATAAATGCTAAAAGAAAAAATAACCAAAAAAAAAACATATAATATAAAATTTGAAGGAAAAGCCGATAAAAATTTAATGAAATTAAAAATATGAGTTAACTTCACGATAAATTCTTCTATAAACTCTCTACTCCATACTAATGACAATATTTCGAATAATACAATATATTCGAATAATATTCTATTATTATTCTTCAGGTCGAAATAAAGAAAGGAAGAAATAACTACTTCTCTCCTTGAACATAAAACAAACAATGAATATGCAAATTCCAAAATTATAATTGACTTTATAAATTCCAAATTCCAATTGATATATTACATCTTTATGATATAATTCAATTATTAAATAATAGCCAAAAAACATGAGTTTAATATTAAACGCTCTTACAATACCGACAATGATGTATTATAATAACAATAATATGTTAAATCTTTATTTATTTATTTTTTCAAATTTCTCTTGTTCAAATATTTTTTAAAAATTTTGAGTGACATATTAGAGACTTTCAGAGTTTGTCTTTATTAAAACATTTATTCGAATTTATGCAACATGATTCAATAAACAATCTATCTAATTTATCATTGCATTTGTAGATCACTTTAGCAATGGGGTCCGGATTATTGATGATTAAATATTTATCGTATGATATGCCCAATCTGACAAATTTGTTAGTTTATTTTTAAAGCTCTAATGTGTTCAGATACAAAATCTAAGTGAACCAAAGTGAACCGTCATGCTCCATGGATTCAATATTCCATATATGTATATCGAAAAACATTTTCCGGCATTTTTGGAAAAATAGCTTCAGTTACCAAAATTCCTTTCTTCTTTAACCAATTTAAAAAATCTTCTCTAATTTTTTATCTATGTGGATCCTGACATCTCCAAAGCACGTGATCAGGATCCTCATTTTCTCGAAAAGCACAACGGACACACATTGGATCATCTTTTTTTCCAAATCTAAAAAGATAACTATTAAAATTCCCGTGGCCTGTTAAATTGATCAACAACAAAACAACAACAAAATCAGCAAAACATACAGTTGGTTTTAACATTCTTAATATATTTATAGAGCGGTCGCCCCTTAATTGATTGGCTCCATTGGTTTTGCCAATTGGCCAACTTATCCTCTTTTTTAATTCCATGAGAAATGCTTCTGGGCCAAGGACAGAGATAAGTGATATCATTTAACATGTAGCATTTTTTGGCTTCTCTGTCAGCTTCTTCATGGCCAATAATGCCAACATGGGCTCTAACCCAAAAAATTTAATAATTCTTTCATTAGAAATAAAATTTAATGTAGAAACATAAGTATGTCTAGCCGTACTGTTCATGTAAGAACAGTTAGCAACGGAAAGAAAAGCAGCTCTGGAATCCGATACAATGGCAACCCTGACATTGCACCCACTCCAGAGAGCATGGCATAACGACACGGCCTGAGAAATAGGCCCCAGTTCCGCTTGGAAAACGGAGGCCACATCTGCGAGGCGTTCTCTTCTAATATCAAGAATATAGCCCATAGCATCCTTAATAATGACCGAGAAGCCTACATGATTATCCATTTTGGATCCGTCAGTAAAAATATTGAAATGAAATAATTCAAAATTTTCCTCCCACTTGTTAACCTCAAAGGGTTGCTTCACACCAGGATGAACCCTTAATTGTGGTGGTACTTTTTGGACGTATCCTTGATCTAAAATTCTGTCGTAATGCTGAAATTTGCATTTTGCTTGAATACACATTGGAACAAAACCGCACAGAATATATAAAGCCTCCGTAGAGACTTGTTCTGTACGTTCGAGCTATAGCGAATAAGAATGGTCTCACAATTGATATTAATAAAATGATCAGCCCAGGTTAACTTATTGTTAAAAGTAAGACCCAAAATTTTCAAGTTATCTTTTCTATTAATTTTCTGATTATTATTCAATTTCAATACGGGCTTCTTTAAATATTATTTCCCTGGAAAAACGATAGCAGCAGTTTTCCTCATATTACTGTTCAATTTCTTAAAATTTGCCTAATTGTGTAGAACCTGCCAACATGAGACCCATATCTTTTCAGTCTTATAAATTGAAGAAGCCGCAATCAGAACCACTGTATCATCGGCAAAAGCCTGGATATCAATAGCACCCTCAATCTAAGGATCTTTTCCAATCATCAAACCGCTCAAAAAGATCCTCCATCACCATTAACCAAAGGGTCGGTCCAAGGTTACTCCGTTGGGGACAATCCTTAGTTATAGATCTAAAAAAATCGTTTAATTGAATTGATCTGTCTCTTAAAAAAGAGGAAATTAAAAGAAGGAGATTTCTCGAAACCTTTTACGTATTAATATATGCAGTATTTGAGAATGACATGCATTGTTAAAAGCATTCTCAATATCGATAGAAATAGCAATTGGATGTTCCCCCAGTGCTTGGTGATTGCGAACAAAAGGATTAGAGAACGGTTTGCCATAAGAGTGCTATGATTCCTTTTAAAACCAAATTGTTTAGAAGAAAAAAAGGTTATTGGATTTTAAATAATGATAAAACCTATTATTTAAAAACTTGTCCAAGACCTTACCAATGACCGGCAATATACTAATTGGTCTAAATCTCCTTTAGATAAGAGAATCACCTTGGCTCTTTTCCAAACTTTGGGGAAAAATCCACTATCTAGACACTTATTAATGAGCTGGACCCAAATATCGCTTAACGCTTGAAAGATGGAGGGAAGAGCCCTAGCAGGAATCAAGTCAGGCCCAGCAGAGCATTCTAAATTAATATTATTAATTACATCATTTAATTCAAATTTTGAAATATAAATATCTTCTGCTTTTAAATCGTGAATAATTTTTCAATAATATTATTGAAATATTAGCATATTCAAAGACAAATCATCTGGAAAATATTCATCTAGTAGGGCGTCTGAAGTTTCTAGATCTTGAGATAATTCAAATGTTTTCTTTTGTTCTGACAGTTTTGGATTCAATTGGTCTTTTCAATTTATTTCCTAAAATTTTAAAAGGAAGACCATAAGAATGCAGCGTGACTTCCTTTTCGCAGAAACCTTTCCAAGACGCCTATTTAGCTTGCCTCAAAGACCTCCGATAACTTGCTCTAACCTCCCTCCATCTAACCTCAATAGCCTTTTTCTTAACTGGATCCTTACATCTTATGTTTTTTCCACCATGCCCTGGTCTTGGCCCTTAATTCACTTAAATCACAGGTCCACCAACGGGTCCCTTCAGTTATCCTGTAAACACACTTCCTACAAGGAATATAAGTATCACAAGCTGTCTTGCATAAATCCTGGTAAATCTTAGCAGCATTTTCACAATCATCGGTCCCAATAATCTGCTCTAGACTTCTTATGTTGCCACTTAAGAACTTAATAACCCCAATTGACTTTCTTTAAACAATAGGATTTCCTATTAAACCTAGTACCAAATCCAGTCCAAAACAGATAAACCTATGATCGCTGCACATATCATCCTCTAACACCCTCCAATCTGAGCTCTTTTGATAAACTGAAATCAATTCAACTACTTCCATTAAGTGAATGGAATGTAGAAATTGATTCACTATCGTTACCAAGAGAAACGTTGTTGCCCACAATCCACTCAGCTAACTCAATGCCCCTGACATCATTTGTTTTATCGCACCAAAGAAAATTGCGGGCATTAAAATCTCCCGCTATTATTACTTTAAAACCAAGCTGAAATATATCCTCAAGAACATTTAAAGATATACCCAAATCTTCATGTTTGTGAGCATGAATATTAACAACAATAAAATTTTAATTATTAATGCTCACTTTAATGGCGACAATGTGTCGAGAGAGAAATTGCGATAAAACAAGGGGTTTGATTTCACAGTTGTTCACAAAAATACATGACCGAACCTGGCCTGCTTCAGAATTATAAAAAAATACTAGAATATTGGCTACTTGGAGAGGGAACAACATTCTCCGGCGAAAGATAGGGTTCTTGGGCACAGATAATACCATAATGTTCAAATATTATTTGTAGCTCTGACCATGCTAGCCACCCTTTGCCCATATTGAATTGTCCAATTCTGGTCATTGATAAACTATGAGTCTCAAGTAAATTCCTTTTAAAACATGGGCATGTTTTGTTGTCGGCACGATGCTTTTTCTCTACAATTCCTGAATTCGTACAATTCGAACAACGCAATACTTCAGAATCACAATTTTTATAATTGTGTTCATCACAACATTTAACACATGAAACTAAATCTTTACACAGCGTAGCCATGTATCCATATCTATTAGTTAAAACATCTCAGTACAGAAATGTCTTCTTCAAAGGGGATACACAAATATTCAAAAAGCCCTCTTTTCTTAAAAAAAAATATTCTGGTGTTACGGATAAAAACCTATTTTTCTTTGAAGGATCCCCGCATAATCTGCCAGTGAGTATCCTAATCTCATTAACCAAAACACTCTTGGTAATATTTTCAAGTAGTTCAACATTACTTTCCGAAATAATATTCCATATTTCTTCCTTATCATAGGAGAGAGGAATCCCTGTTAATTTATCCGTAGGGTTCTTATTCTTAACCGAGGTGATTTGGAGATCATCAATTTTTCGAAATTGTTCTTCCAACTTACTTTTCTGATTTTTGTTAAAACATTACGTTACCCTGTCTCTATTTTTTTATCCTTTTTTCCAACTTTACTGTTTTTTCTTTTCTTATTAATTTCAATAACCGATCCATTACCGTTCTTTACTACAGATGCATAAGATGTGCTTTGCAAATTTACATCTTTCCTTACTACCTTTAATTGGAAATTTTCCTTAAACTAATTGTCTCAACTCAAGGTCCCCCCCCCCAATTTCCAACTCTTTATTTTTAAGTAACAAAGAGGTAAAGATTTGAGAAAGATCTAAAATGGAATTCATGTTCCTTCTGTTCAGATTTAGTGAGGAAGATCTTACTATTCTCTTCTCTAGTGGTTGCACTGCGTATGGTTGAAATAGCTTCAAAAAACTTTTTGGTAATATAAAACAAGAGACGGGTTTTTTTCCCTTACAGGAAGTAAAACGGGGGAAGAAGATCTTCCTTTTTGGCTTTGTTTCTGAGATAAATTCTCAGTATCTTCCATTTCAATAACATCTTCAAAAACCTCATTATCCAATTCCCTTGCCAATTGAAATTTTTTTCCTGTGTTCATCAAGTAAATCCGTCTCAGCAGAAATTTGTGCTCGACCGAACTTCTTCACTTCAGATTTTATTTTCTTAGTAATTTGAAGTCTAATTTCTTTCTTTTTCTCATCTTTTATTATTAGACTCATTTATAATTTCTTGTAATCAAGAATTATAATTTTTTCTATAATTTCATTTCAATCATACTTCTCTTCATTCTCATCGGTTCCTCAACCCTGCATTTAAACTCGTCTACCTCCCCGGACGAGGAACGGAAATTATATGAAGCAGACGACTTGATAAGCTCCATACAGACTGTAGTTCCCAATGCTGCCATTAGGTGGCGCCGCGTCCCCGTGCGCCGCCCTCTCAGCAACAGATCTAATGAATCAAAAATCTCAAAAATAAAACAAAAAAAAGAGAACTAAACCTTCTCAATTGAATCTAGGGAGTCTTAAATCCAAAGAAGATACAGGAATCTGTCTCCAGGAGGTCACAGACTTCTTAAAACCAAAGAAAATTCGGGATTCCAAAGAAACGGCTTCAAACGCCATGGCCACCTGGCGGCAATCTTCCATCGTCTAGGTTCTCTTTTCTATACTGGGCACTCTAAAAACTAAATCAAACCAATTCATATTTATACAAAATCGTATTGAAATGAGTTTTATTTTCTGAAATACAACGAATTCCTGCACAACCAACTGCTGTAAATGGGAATAAGTGAAAAACTTAGAAAGTTATAAAGAAATAATGGAACTTAGTTCCTTTTATTGCAATTAATCGTTTCCTCTGAATTCCTTCTGGACAACCAATGAAAATAACAAATTCTCCCTAAAACTGTTTGCAACTACAGATTTTCTTTCGATTTAAACAAAATCTATTAAATCAGTATTTACTCCCTGTTCACCTATTTTGCTGAAGTTACTTTGTTTACCGCACTGGGCACTTTAAAAAACTAAATCAAATAAACTGATATTTCCCAAAATGGTATAGAAATAAGTTTTATTTTCTGAAATACAACGAATTCCTGCACAACCAACAGCTCTGACAGTTGCAAGTAAAAAACCTATGCAGTTAAAAAGAAATACTTAATAATGGAAGCGAGTTCTTTTTTTATTACAATTAAGTGTTTCTTCTGAATTCCTTCAGCAGTTGCAATCAGTTTTAGTGAGAATTTTGTTTATTCCTCTGTTGTCCAGAAGGAATTTAGAGTAATCACTTAATTGTAATGAAAAGGAACTAAGTTCCATTAGTAAGTTTTTCTTTTTAACTGCAGAGGTTTTTCACTTATTCCAATTACCAATCAGAGCAGTTGGTTGTGCAGGAATTGGTTGTTTTTCAGAAAATAAAACGTATTTCTATGCGATTTGTATAAATATCAGTTTGTTTGATTTAGGTTTTAGAGTGCCCAATGCAGAAAAGACTTCATTCTTCATTTCAATGACAAAAACGACAACTAATAACTATTGTGACAAAATTTTCATCGTGATATTTCATCCTCTCTATGCGAGAAGACTTCTTGAGACGAATGAGGATAGAGGGACAAACTTATCCCTCTTCCTCTGAATTCATTTACATAAAGAATTTCAATCCAAATAATACATCTTAACAATCTAGTTTAAATAATAAGTTCGTGAAAATAATAACAGTTTAAGAACCCAATAGTCATACAGTGAATAAATATTTATAATAAACCGTAATATGTTAATGTGATTATAATAAGATAGTGTAACCCCTTTAAATGAAATAATAAGATAGTTATAACTAGAATACAATAAATTAAAAGTATTGACAATAATTTTTTTTTTCATTTCTGATACATTTCCTAATTTTATTAAATGTAAGACTACTAACTTTCATAAATCTGTCTTTATTAGTACATGGGAAAGCGTTTATTACACTAGATTCAATCACGAATCTTTCCCTTTCATCTAAAATATGAAATAATATCTTAACAATTGGATCTGGGTTATGTTTATTGCTTTTGCAGTGATCTACCCAGTCAGATATGCCTGTCCTATTGCTATTAAAAGCTTTAACATGTTGCAATGTTCTTTCTTTCAGCGTCCTTCCTGTACTTCCAAAATAAACTTTGCCTCAATCTCTACATTTCATTTTATAAATGACTCCCTTAGTATTCAATAGTAATCATTCCCATAGTGATGTAAACAAAAATATTTTGGATAATCACCATATTGATAAAAATACTTTTATGAAAATTTTAAAATTCATTTGTGATAATTGTTAGTTTAAATTTAAAAATAAATTTTACAAACAAGTTAAAGGTTTCCCAATGGAGTGCCCAATTTCTGAGACCTTGCGTAACATTTTCGTCAATTGGTTAGAGTAGCCTATAACAAAATTTTAAAATGGGATAAGGCACAATATAAGTATCTGAGATCCGCAGACGATGTACTAATTTTATGGCTAGATACAAAAAGAGAATTTATGAAGTTTCACCGGTTTGTAAACTCAACAAATGAAAATTTTAAATTCATCATAGAACAAGAAGTAAATGGTAAACTACCATTTTTAGATTTACTTCTAATAAATGAAAATAATTGTATAATATATGAACATTTCGAAAAAAAAACTTAAAAGCAATCACTAAACTTCAAATCTACACATAGCACTTATACTAAAAAAAGCGACAGTCCAGAATTATATGAAAAGAATAGTAGATAATAATGAAAACAAAAGATTATGGACAGATCAAATTAACAAAATGAAACAAATTTTTGAATTAAACGACTATCCTAAAAATTTTGTAAACAAAATAATTAACAATTTTTTTCAAAAATAGATCAAAAAATAGATTAAAAGATAAATCAAAGGAAAGAACAAAGAAAGAAAACGTATTCAGAAATATTATGAATTTACCATTAGGTGAAAAATTAGATAAATCAATTAAAGACTTATGTAGGAAAAACGATATTCAGATAGTATTCTATAAAGATAACAAGTTAATAAAGAAAAATAAAGATGAATATTATTCTAATGATATGGATACTATGGTAGTCATTTATAAAATGAAATGTAGAGATTGAGGCAAAGTTTATTTTGGAAGTACAGGAAGGACGCTGAAAGAAAGAATATTGCAACATGTTAAAGCTTTTAATAGCAATAGGACAGGCATATCTGACTGGGCAGATGACTACAAAAGCAATAAACATAACCCAGATCCAATTGTTAAGATATTATTTCATATTTTAGATGAAAGGGGAAGATTCGTGATTGAATCTAGTGTAATAAACGCTTCCCATGTGCTAATAAAGACAGATTTCTGAAAGTTAGTAGTCTTACATTAATAAAATTAGGAAATGTATCAGATATGAAAAAAAATTCTTGTCAATACTTTTAACTAGTTGCAACCCGTGAAATATTCACAGAAGTAAAACAAATTCCACCTTTTTGGAATACCGTAAAGTTTTTCAAAAACACAAGATAGATGTTCTAAGCTCATTTTTTATAAGGAGATTTGTTTACACTTAAGTATCCTGCTTTTACTTGTTTTTGAATTAAAATTTTTGGATTGATTTAAAATAATTACAGATTATTTTGTTTTGTTTACAAGTTTAAGTAAGTATTGAACAACGCACCAACATTAAATCAACTAATTTTACTTTTCAAAAAGACATTAGTTAGTGTATTTGGAATTATTTTTTCTTTCTTTTTTTTCGCCTTGCATAGGATTCGAAACGAGGACCTCCGTAATCGCAGTCAGGAACGCTAACCACTGGACTACTCCACTTAATACAATATTCCCTCTCCGACTCTCTCCACTTTCATTGATGACAAACATCCGTTTTTTGCCTGTACGGAGGGTTGTTTACAATCTATGGTAACGATTTGGATTAGGGTCTATTTCCCAGAAATTCCCTTTCTCCACCAACCATCATGCTCTATTTGATGGCCATGAGATACTGCTATCGCTCTGCAGCGCAGTTTCCATTGCAGGAGACTACTGCGAAGAACGGGAAGACTTATACGTTGCCACTCCTGCTGACAACATTTCCAGAGTCCATCCAATGAACGAGGACGTCCCAAGGCTCGTTTTAATAGTCCAAATGGGCAAAAATCCAAGGGCGGTGCATCTGGAGACTTCACTGGTATCTCGGTAAACGGTATAGCCTGGATTCCGGTTTGCTGTTCCATTCGTGTCAGAAAATTCTCGGTTGATTTGGACGTATGGCTGGACGCCTTGTCTTGGTGGAGACGGACCTTGGAAACATCGTTTCCGTAAAGTGCAGATAGTTCCTGTGTGTAAATTGGTGTCAGTACGTGATCCTGATAATACGCAGAATTCACCTTTACATTTTGAGCCACCCTCCGTATCTGTAGCTTGCCTTGATAGGAATAACCCGCAACGATCATGAATCCCTTCGAAAAAGTTTCACGACATTCTCTGTACCAATTTGGAAACGATTTGGCTCCCACTGGGCGATAGAAAATCGCCCTTGGTTTATTGCAGTCGGACAGATAAACATATGCTTCGTCTAATGTGTCTACATACTTCCATTTATCCCCAGCGAGATGTCGTTCATACAGTTTTCTGCAATTTGTCTTACGTTCTGAAATGTGCTTTGGTAAGAGCTTGTGAACCTTGCTTTTATGTCTCTTTTGAAGTCCCAAATCTGTATGGATAATCTTGTTTAGGATGTTCCTATCTTCGCACCAATGGTCCTTTGGGTCGCTGGATTGTTCCCCGTCACCATTTTCTTGACTTTCTGAATGACAGTCTTTGTGCAACTTCTAGGTGACCTTTGATTTGCTTGCTTTTCAGTCCCAGAAATCTGTCCTGTACGGGCCAAACCAACACCAGCCAACACATTATGAACTCCCTTCTTCGAAATGGTGAAACCTCTTTTCCTACATGCCGTAATTATTGCGGAATAACTAAATTTCGCGTCGGAAAGGGCTGTAACGTACACTTCCCAAAACTGTGACACTTTCGGCGGCATTTCTCCGAACAAACTAACCCGGATCCCTCCACACTAATCTTTAAGTACTCACCTGTACGTTTGCATAAATTTGCATATTTACTTTGATTGGTTGCGTCGTCACGCGCCATGCAAATCGTTACCATAGATTGTAGACAACCCTCTGTATTATACAGCTCCATTAGCAACAATCACAACCATCGCAACAATCACACCACGCCCAACAATTCAGTCTGTTGCATGCCCAACAAGCACATATATAATACAGCTCTACAACAATCACAACAATCGCAACCAATTCCCAACAATCACATTTTTAATAATAAGGAAATTAAAGCACACATTGATTACAAACATACATAGAAACATCCGGACGGACAATTTCTGTCTATTAATAGGATGATTTATTGTATTCTAGTTATAATTATCTTATTATTTCACTTAAAATGGTTCCACGATCTTATTATATTCACATTTCCATATTACGTTGTTTATGAACTTGACCTGTTTATTATTTTCACGAACTTATTATTTAAACTAAAGATTGTTAAAGCTTTTTAAACTTATTATTTTATTTCACGAACTTACTATTTAAACTGTCACGAATGTATTCGTGCCCCGCGCTCCGCTCATATTCCTTCCCATCTTTCTTTCTTGACAATATTTTTCTAATATTTCTTTTCCTTTTCTTTCTTTCTCTTCTCTGATCATTTCCAACTTTCCATATTTCTCTCTCGTCGTTTCTCCGTCCTGGCGTCTGTTAGACTGCAAATTCCCGACAAACTGGCGCCTCGAAACTCTTATGCCCGTTTTAAAGGCTTCGGGATTGGCTCGAGAAAGCTCCTCAAAACGGTCCACAAAGGCTATCAGGCCATGAAGCCTATTGTTCACCGTTAAAAGCTTTCTCCCAACTTTTCCTCATTTGTTATGTGCATCGGGAACGCGGGAAAACAAAGGGCCTGATGTCACAACAACGAGTGGTGTTGCCAGAAGCGATGGTGGGGACAGAAATGTCTCGCCACCCCTCCCAGGAATATAATGGCAGACCCCGAGAGGAAAGCAGAACAGTCTCCGAGGAGCAGCGGCCGGGAGCAGGAAGCGAGGTTTGGGGAAGACGAGATGGTCCCTGCGGCCAGCGGCTCCAGTTGTCAAGAACCCCACCCGCATTTGCCTTGCTCGGAGCTAATCCACGACGGAAGCAAGCAGCGTTTGAGAAGGCGAGGCGCAGGTAAGACGACCCGAGTTCACGCGGCAAGCGTGTACGGTCGTCGCAGAAAACCTGCCCGCTTTCACTTTTACTTGGAGCTCGCCCCTTAAAGAAGGTCGACGGCAGTGCATGTGCGGAAAGGCGAGCATCAGAGGAGACATCGCGGTCTCGTTCAGAAATACGATTCCGCCAGTCTCCAACCAGCTGCCTGTTCGCTTTTAGCTGTTGACATCTCCGGAGAGACGGAGACGGATTTCGGTGATCGCAAGTGTGCCTCTGCAGTGCCCAAAGGATGCCTTCGAGACCGTCCCAGCCGACCTCCCCCCAGTGCAGCCCAGGACTGAACATAAAGGATAATTATCGAGAGAACATGTAACTTATCTCTTTACTTAATATATAATATACTTTTCTATTAGCTTGTTCTGAAATAAAACTTCCATCTAACCCTTTTTCTCTGTTTTGCCCTATTCTATAATTGAAAGGCGCGGGCTTTCTGATAAATCCCCGGTCGCTAGGCTGGCTTTCCACGGCACCTCCCTTTATTTCCCCGTCCAATCTCCTCATTCACTCCCTTATTTACCTTTTCCCCTTTTGTCCCGTAGTCGTGGTTTGCTTAGGGCTGCATCAGATGGCGAGCGCCCTAAAACAACATGTAACAAAACTAAGAATTGTTAAGGTTTATTATTTATATTGAAATTCTTTATGTAAATGAATTCAGGGGATAAGTTTGTCCCTATCCTCATTCGTCTGAAAAAGTCTTCTCGCATAGAAAGGCAAAAATCAAAACTAAAATATTGTCAAAAGAGTTATTAGTTGTCGTTTTTGTAAATTCAGTAAAGTCGGTGAATAGAAAGTATTGATAAGGGTTTTTTGTTCAAATCGAAAGGAATTCAGCAGATGCAATCAGTTTTAGCCAGAATTTAATTTATTCCTCTGTTGTCCGGGAGGAAATCAGAGAAAACATTTAACTGTAATAAAAAGGAACTACGTTCCATTATTAAGTATTTCTTTTTAACTGCATAGATTTTTCGCTTGTTCCCAAATGCCTGTCAAAGCAGTTGGTTGTGCGAGAATTCGTTGAATTTCAGATAATAAAAAGTATTTCTATGCGATTTTGTATAAATATCGGATCCTTTGTATAAAATCAGCAGTTGCAAACAGTTTTAGTGAGTTTTGGGTGTATTCCTCTATTGTCCTGGAAGAATACAGAGGAAATACTTATTTATAATAAAAACGAATTCACTTCCATTATTAAGTATATCGTTTTAATTCCATATCTTTATCATTTGTAACAGCTGTTGGTTGTCCAGTATTTAAAAACGTATTTCTATGTGATTTTGTCTATTGGTTATATTTAGTTTTAGAGTGTCTAATGCGGTAAACAAAGTAAATTCGGTAAAGTCGGTAATTAGAAAGTATTTTTAATAGTTTTTGGTGAAATCGAAAGAAAAGTTTTACTGAGAATTTACTATATTCCTATATACTCCAGGAGGAATTCAGAAGAACGCATCACTGTAATCAAAATAAACTAAGTTCCATTAATCAGTATTTCTTTTTAACTTCATAGGTTTTTCACATTTTGCCAATTAACTGTCAGAGCAGTTTGTTTTGCAGGAATTCGTTATATTTAAAGAAAAATCGCATTTCTTTTCGATTTTGTAGAAATATCAGTTTGGTTGATTTAGTTTTTCGAGTGACCTGTACAGAAAAGAAAGTAACTTAAGTAAAGTCTGTGATTAGGAAGTAATTTAATAGCTTTTGTTGAAATCGAAAGAAAATCTGCAAATGCAATCAGTTTTAGTGAGCTTTCAGTGTTTTTCTCTGTAGTCCTGGAGGAATACAGAGAAACACTTAGTTGTAATTAAAGCGAACTCGCTTCAATTATTAAGTATATCTTTTTAATTGCATATCTTTATCATTTGTTCCCAATTACCTGCAGAGCTGTTGCTTATTCAGGTATTCGTTGTATTTCAGAAAATAAAAATTGACATGTGTAGAAAAGAATGTAACGTTAGTAAAGTCGTTGATTAGGAAGTATTTTTGTCACTTTTTCTGAAAATCGAAAGAAAATAAGAGGTTGAAATCAGTTTTAATAATAATAATTGGGTATATTCCTCTGTTGTACAGGAGAAATTCAGAGTAACCACCTGCTATGAATATTAAATTTTAATATTCACTTAAAGTAAAATTTAAATAGTAGGAGTGAAATAAAAATATTAATTTATTTTTATGTTGATGCTTGAAAAGAAATTTAATTAATAATAATTTTTATTATAAATGATTTAAATAATAGTTGATGACGTTTTATGCAAATGATGTGATGACGTGGTGACAAGACTCACAAATGAGTAAGGTGTCATTGGGAGAAGTAATCTGGAACTCAGCCGGGAAGGTTGAACGAGTTAAGCCGTGCTTAGCGGGTGATATGATATGGTTAGCCGACGGCGCTGACCCAACCCGGGAGTAAGAATGGAACGGTTACCTCAGAGAGAGAACTATGAGTAAGTTTTTATACTCAAAGATTTGAAGTATATTGAGAGCGATAATTATAAAGCTAAAATTATTTTTCATCCACTGAATCGAGGTGATTCGAGGAACTTTAATTTTAATACGTCTAAGTAAGCGTATTTGCTGTGGAAGAACACATTACGAAGAAAGGTAAAGCCGAAGAGAAGATATTAAGAATAACAGAGTTATTTGAGCACAGTTACTTCAATAAAATTGGACTATAGTAAAAGGAATATAACAAGTAATATAGATAAATTGAATCGAGAATTTCCCCCGATTAAATATAACAAAGGAAGTGATTCAATTCCAATTACTGAACGGGACCAGTCCATTCCGGATAGTAAGGGAAGAACTTTTGATATTTATTGTTACCGATTCCAAGACGGAATTCAGGAACGGAAAATATATATTTTATTATTAAGGAAGAATTAACATTACCCGGAGCAAATTTTATTCAAAGTCTGAATAAGAACATTAAGGAGAAGATAGCTGGTAAAACCCGAAACGACTTCAACGGAATCTTCAAGGAAAGAAGATTAGACATTCGATAATTAAAGAAGGAAGAAAGAAAAATAAAACCTACACTGGGTTTACGTTTGGAAGAAGATTGAGCTGTCCTATTAGAAGACAACTGTACTAAGAGTGCCAAACGGAAAGACGAAGGATAGAAGAAAAGTGAACGGAAGACAACTTTAAACAAAGTGTCAGTGCAAAGTGAAATAATAGAGAAATATTGTGTGCGATATATAGTAAAAGTGAAATTAGCATATTTAGTAAAAAGCTTCATGTGTTT
>JAFIDM010000002.1:77320473-77332369 GCA_023159025.1 Thereuonema tuberculata | reverse complement strand
ATTCGCTTCTTCATCGTCTAATCCTTCTGCGTCTTCTTCTTCTTCATTATTAATGAAATCAACATCTTCATCGAAAACTAATCCCTGGTCTGCTTCGATATAGCATTCAGAAGATTCAATGCACTTCTCGATGGTATCTGAAAAATCTTTAAATAAATGTTCATCGTCAGCTGAAGGTTCACTTGCTGCAAATCCAGTGAAATGCAGCTGAAGCAGTAAAATAATATTTGCTGGATTGACTGGCATTGTTTGCTGGATTGATTGATTTGAGTTTCACAGAATTAAAAGCGAAAATTTGTTCAATTACTAAACTCGTAATTTTTAACGTATTTTTTTTTAACGTGTTAAGGTAAAAATTCACTGGCTGCACTTCCAAGGATGTTATATCAACGAAAATTACTTTAAAATGTTGTTTAGAAATAGCAAAGTGCAGAAATATTTGGATAGCAGGGGTGGGTTTATTAGCCAATGAGAACCATTGGCACTTCTAGACGTTTGAATTGGTTGCCCGAGGATATTGCTTCTTTTAAAAGAACACTCCCAGCAGTTGACAGTTAAAATGGGAGAGGCACCGATTGACTGACAATAAAACAATAAAACAAGCACTTGTTTTGGAAACAATTAAAACGTGCATCCACCCTTCATAAGAAGCATCGTAAAAATCAAAGACTGACCATTCCACAGCAGATGTTTCCTTAAATTAGGTTTAAATAAAATAATTTTTTTAAACTAAAATTAGTAAATAATGATAATAAATACAAAATAAATAAATAAATAAATAAATAAATAAGAATGAAGAATAAACCCCACCCCCCCCAGAAAAACTTGCAAATTATTAAACTGATATGAAAGGAAGGAATAAAAACAGCTTTTGCGAAAGATAAACCAAATTCTTCAATATGACTTTTAATTATGTGCTATATAATTAATTTAATTATATAAAATTTCATTTATATTTTGAGAATTCAAGTGAAAATACTTAAATTGCAATAAAACCAAATAGTGATCTGATATATCATTTTTAATAATGTTTCCAATAATTTTAAACTTATTTGCTTTTCCAAAGCAGTGATCAATATAAGTTTTGGAGTGAGAGATATTTGTTTTAACATCTCTGGTAACAGTATAGATATAGTTCCTAAGACCAAGATTATGATATATTTCTATATAATTTTGTATTAATGGATTATTTTATTATCTAATAAATTAATATTTATATCACCAATTGATAAAAGTGGATGTTTGTCATTAACTTTCTTATTAAGTTCTTGTATAACTTCATTTAATTCTATAATAAAGTCATTTTTATTACTATTAGGTGGTCTGTAAACTGCTATTATAGTTGCTTCTATTTCTTTACGTTGATATAAATTTATTACTTTTTTCTTTACAGTGCAGATTACATTTTCAAAAGATTTAGAATCAATATTCCAAGTATCTATATTTATAAAATTTTTTATAAAATATTAACAAACCACCACCTTTTTTAGTTTCACGTAATTTAAATATAGTATTAAATAAATCTAGCTTAAAGATTTTGATTTCTTCCAAGTTAACATTAACCTCTGCTAAAATAATTACATCAATATAATCAATAAATTGCACTATATTAGCTTTTAAATAATCAAAATTTTTCTTAAGTCTTCTTATATTTAGAAACACACAATTCAAATTAGTTTGACAATTAACCAAATTATTGTATTCTTTCCACTTATATAAACTATCAAAATTATTTGTTTTAGGGTGAATATTAATTTCTTCTATCACTAAGTTAATCTTATAAGACAATAAAAGATCTTAACATAAAGATAATCAAAGAAAAGAAATATGACCAAAAAAAAGGGGACTTACTATTAGAAAAAAGAAAATACGAGAAAATAATACTTATTATAAAAATAAAATCCTTTCCACGGATTTGATTCGTGATTTCGAAGGTAAGTTATAAGCTGTCAAAACTATGCACTTCTCATTTTTAAGCTATTAAAGAAATAAAAAATAATACCAAAATAAATAACGAGAACATTTTTTAATAATGGACCAAATATATAAAATATTTTATTAAGTAATCCATCCGTACTTTTAAAACAATAAAAATGCATTAAAATTCACAAGCAGTGTGGGGTTTTTTTTATGATTTTACGACGCCTAATCGATAAATAAATAAATATCATTAGTGTCTTTATATTATATACAAAATGTAGAACTCATGTAGTTTCCCTTGTATCTGCTTCTAATCCATTTAGAATAAGTTGAATAATCTTTCCGAATCAACATTCAAATTTCATTATTGACTTTCCGAAAAATAAGGTTATATCGGAACTTTTCAGTAGATGGCGCCATATACTTCGGAAACTCTACTGTATCTCCGTTATTTGAAGACTCCTATCGCCATCTGGCGGCTGACGGTAAAACGACCCAACTTTTCGACAAAAATTAGCCCCCTTAGCGATTGATTGGGCACCTAAGATTCATGTTATTTACTTAACACAATCTAATGATTCATTCTGCAAAGTTTCATTACAAACTTCGTTTATCCGGTTCGAGTGGTTCCCTTGTAAGCACGAAATCAGCCTTCCCTTTTTAGCAGTGGGCATTTGAAGGGCAACGGAGTAGTTATCCGCCTTCCCTTCGAACTCCTTGCCCACTCTGAGATCTGCTCCGCACTGTCGTCTTTTTTTATTCTATATCCAAAACATCTTTTCGCCCTTTAGTGACGTCATTTAAGCCTAAGATTCCGGGCTGTGTAGAAGACATGTGCCGGCAGGCTGGAAGATAGAAGGGAACAAAGAAGGCAATAAAGTAAAATGAAGGAAAGGCAAGATGGATGCCAGATGGGGAAGTGAGCTCGAGGGAGCACTATAAAGCATCTGTAATACAAGAATACAAAGAGATGTGGAGCAAGGTTCGGAGAAATAAAGAAGTAAGAAAGTATTTCTAAGGATTTTTCAAATATAAAAGGATGGAAATAAAGGATAGGAAAGAGAGAAATGTAACAACCATTGGTCCGTTACAAAACTAATATTAACCGTAACCGTATTTCAAAGTTTGTTAATTCGACGGATCAAGAGAGAGATTCCTCTACTTTGAAAGGTGTCATATATTCTCTCCAGTGTCGTAGTAACATATGCCACTATATTGGAGAAACTCGCCAACTTCTAAAGAGCAGGGTTGCACAGCACTCATTGGCAATCCGAAATGGCGACTTCAATTACCTTACATCGTTGCGTATTCGAGATCGTAACCATATCATTGATCCTTTCTTCCGATAAGTAGTGTTGCTGTAGAATGCGTGGAATAGGTGAACTTTAATTTTAGGCAATCGCTGTTCGTAATTACGAAACAATGAAATTGAATCTATAGACGGAATCTGATTTGTCAAGAAACAAATATCTTGTGGAATAATCAATTCAGTACAAATTAGTAAAGAGGCGAGGTTGTGGTTACCATTTAACTTTTCTTATTAGCAGAATTTATATTGACCCTTAAGTAAATTAACAATACACTCATTACCAAAAAAAGACGCACCTAGAAGGAGTTGTCCGATTGTAATGAAATTTCGTATGCAAAGACATTGGGACCGCCCATGCAAATGATTAAATTTTGGTGTCCAATGAATGAATAGCGAGAGCTACAGCGCATCGGAACTGCGCACTCAGCAGGTGTATATAAGAAGCGATTCTTAATCTGATGGTCAAAATTTCAATTGCATTGCAAGTTAGGATATCTTTCAAACACTGAAAAAATGCCTCGGTGCAGGATTCGAGATCATTACGTGCAACTGTCAGAGTTTGAAAGAGGTCGTATCATTGGATTGAAAGAGGCAGGTTGGACAAATCGGAGAATCGCTCGCCATATGGGTCGAAGTGATGCGACGATTAGAAGATGCTGGTAGGAATGGGTGGACAGTGGCAGATTTCAGCATCATGAAGGTAGCGACCTAGGGCCACAGCAGAGCAGGAGGATAGAGTGATTGTCAGATCAGCTGTCACAGCGCCTGAATCATCGTTATCAACCATCAGAAGTGCGACCCGCACACAAGTGTCCACCATGACCATTCACAGACGATTGAGAGAGCGACATCTAAGCTCGTACCGACCGCTACGCCACCTACCACTCACGTCTGCACACCATAGGGCCAGATGACAGTGGTGCTTGGCTCGATCCGGTTGGAATGATGCTGACTGGGGACGTATAGTGTTTAGCGACGAATCCTGCTTCCAAATGTGTCCTGACGATCGTCGCAGACGTGTCTGAAAACGCCCAGGGCAGCGTGCCGTTCCTGCTTTCACTATTGCACGCCACACAGGCCCTCAACCAGAAGTTATGGTCTGGGTTGCCATTTCCCTTGATAGCTGGACCCCTTTGGTCGTCATTAGTGACACACTTACAGCACAGCGGTACGTCGACGACATTTCTGAGACCTATTTTGCAACCCTTCCTTTTGCAGTACCCTGGCCTTATTTTTCAGCAAGATAATGCCAGATCACATACGGCACGTGTTGCTATGACCTGTCTTGCAGCTTGTGAAACACTTCCTTGGCCAGCCAGATCCCCAGATCTCTCTCCATTCGAGCATGTCTGGGATATGATGGGAAGACGACTGCATCCACCAGGGAATGTGGATGACCTAGCCCGACAATTGGAGCAAATTTGGCAAGAAATACCGCAGAAGACCATCAGGGAGCTTTATCACTCTATGCCACGTCGTGTGGCAGCTTGCATTCAGGGTAGAGGTGGGTCAACACCTTATTGAGCTCGTTACTTTGTAACTCTGTAACTCTGAAATAAATCATTCAATTTGTCTGAAAATTTAATCGTTTTCTGTACATATTCTTCCTCTCCACCAATTTTGTCTCCATCGGACAACTCCTTCTAGGTGCGTCGTTTTTTTTGTTAATGAGTGTATGAAAATCAACCACATATTCTCTTTAAGTATTATAAGATATTTATCCTTGATGAAAGGCGCCGAAATAATATCAACCAATTGACTAATTTGGTTGAATAGATATTAAATAGATAGAACTCTCGATAAATGAATATATCGACTTGACTTCAATATAAACATTCACTATTTTATCTCTTATGGAATTAATACACTACAGAATCTATGTTCGATTCTCTTGAAAATGTAATAACGCTTAATATTAATGTTTATCAGTACTAATGATCCCTTGAATTTTTCACTCGGTTGCAGTTCCTTTAATTTAATGTCTTTGAGTTTATTCTATAACTTTGAGATCTATTCATCGAAGCACTTATAAAGTTTTGTAATAGAATCACTTAATCGTTAACTTCTTTAGTTTATATTTCCTTACTAAAGTATATCATTCTTTATGTATCTTTCTTAATATATATTTCCTTATATATCTTCCTTTACCTCAATTATATATTATTTTAGATCTCAGTGAATATTGCCTTGAATTTCTGGCTTCTGTTACTTCTGTCTTCCCTTGTCTAAGAAATAATAAAATTCCACTAACTGGTATTTCTTCTTAATGCAAAAGCAATTCCTGAAAATTCAGCAGTTCCTATTACTATTTTCTCACTTCGTAATAAATAACATTTCGTTGCTACGAAACCCAAAAGAACAAGATAGCGGCCTCCCTGGATTTCTATTGCATTTACTAACTTAGGGTTAACTCGTGACAGTTCCTAAAATGCAATGTAAAATCAGAATTGAAATCAGAGCCGTGCCGGCGATCTGCCGTTGTGGTTGGTACCGGGTTCAAATCCCGGTCGTGGCGTGGATGTTTCTTTCTTCTTCTGTTTCTCCTTCTGTCCGTTCCTGTGGGTGCCACTTGATGCTGCCTCCTATGGCGTTCCCTGGGCAACGCTTCGTCTGTTAAAGACATCATATCTCGCCCCTAGTTGTTGGCTTAAAAAAAGATGGTTAATCTATGAGCCCGAGCATTTGTAAAAAAAAAAAAAAAAAAAAAGAATTCAAATCAGAAGTCTAATTCACAGAATTATTCTTTGTAACTTTAGAAATAATTCACAAGTTCCTGTTCTTGATTTTGTCTGTCCATCGTTTAATACAGGAGAATTATTCAGCCCAAATTCTATCTGGGAATAGGGTTGACTTTAAACATTCTCCGCTGCCATCTTATACCTGATCAATCAGAAGTCGTTCTAACAATCAACTTTTCGTCACTTTGCTTAATTGCTAAAACACGCTTGCATTTGAGGCGTAGCTATTCTTTCTAGATATTCGGGAATCGATATTATTCAGTAAATAATATTTCTTCGAAGTTATTCACATAAATAATTAATTGCCTAAGTTTATAATTGGCCTTTAACATGAGTAAATCTATTTTCTTTGAAATTATAAACCACAGAGGTTGATTTTGGGATCAAAAGCGCTGACAAATAGACGTGTATTAATTGGATTAAGATGTCATGAAAAGAGAACAGCAATTAGGTACAATTGTTAGTGAAAATGTCGCGGATGTATGTGCGTATTACAGAATAATTACAGAATAATGATCCTACTAACTGAAGAGTTAACAATCACGGAAAAGGTAGTTTCATAGGATTCTTAAATTCATGGAATTTAATTACTTTTTTTAATGAATTTTTTCATATTATTTGCTTTGAATGTATTAAAAATTTTGATGTAAATAATTTTCATTTTTTGGTCATTGTTTCAAAGTAGCATTTGCAGTTGTAATAGTAAGTAATAAAATGAGGTTAAAAAAAGTGGAAATAAATGAAAAAGTAGCCAAAAAAATATGAAGGAAGGAAAGGAGAGACAAAGATTATGGGAAGTACAGAGCCGGGGTGTTCGTGACAACTCCTTCTTTTGTATTTATAGCCTATCTCAAAAACGTTCTGCAACATAAACACCAATAATAGCAAAATTTAACGTGGAAAACTAAACATAAAAACATAATTGCAAAATTCCTTGTTACAAGGAAACATACACAATTACAGATTCACAGATTCACAATTACAGATTTTAGAGTTTTCGTCCTTGGAATCCAAGACAGGCAGTTTCTAGATTTCTAGCTGTCGTCAGTTGGATTCGCCCAGCACTCATACTTCAATGGAATCAAATGAAACATTAACAAAGGACAAATAAACAAAACAATGGCCCATCAGTTAAAATAATATCAAAATGTAAATTAAGAATAAAAAAGGCAGTAAATGCCAATACTTTCTTCTTTGTGGCTTTATTCTGCTTCAAAAACGATCTCTAGCCAAACACGAATATTCCCCATCCCCCACCTTACTAAGTTTTGACTGACCTCAAATATGCTCTAAAATCAACATCAATATTTCCGTTTGTTTGTTTTTTATCTTCTTGAAAAAGTTCCTATCTGAAATACTTCTGATAAAGTTCTTTCCCCTTTCCATCAGTTTAAGTTCTTTGGCATTAATACTAACTCCTCCTTTCAATTTTTTGGGAAGGCCTGAAAAAGTTCTCTAGAATAAGTACCAAATACTATCCCTTTTGACAGTTCTGAACAATTCAGGTCTAACTTAAACTCCAATACTCTGTGTTTCAGTCCTTGCCTGAAAAAGCTTTCGATCTGAAGCAAAAACACCTTTGCTGTAGCATCAACACCAATATTCCCTCTTCTTTTATTGTGACCAAGTTTAAAACAATTTTCAAGCATAAACATTAATAGCCGTGCTGGCGTGGTCGTGCGGTCTCGGCGGCGGCCAGCCGTGGCGTCTAGTGCGCCAGTTCATGGGTTCGAATCCCGGCAAGGGCATGGCTGTTTCAATTTCCTTTCCTGTGTTGTCCAGCCTCTTCTTCACTTTCTCTCTGGTCGGACGTTATTCCTTAATGGCGTCCTGGGGGAAGGCAACGGGAAACCACCCCCAGTATCTGTTCCCTAGTTTATCTACGGCTTCTCCTAGGGGTTCGCCCTTCGGGGGTCACTAGGTTCCGTAGACCGCGTAACTTCGTATATACGAAGATCGCACATCATGATGATGAAACATTAATACTGTCTGAAAAATTTCTCAACGATAAACAGCAATACTTTTGTGCTTGCAAAAGTTCTCTACTATTTATAGACAAACAAAACAAAACAAAACAGAAATTAGTGGAAATGATGTAAATGACCAGTAAACGTTTCAGAGCAGGGATATTGGTAATTTTAGATAAAAATTTTGAAGATAAAATCACAAGAAGAAAGATTCCCTACAATTTTTGAAAATGAATGAAAAAGATATATGTGGTTACGCCTACAATTTTATATTCTGGAGTTAAACTCAAGAGGGAGAATTATGATGTATGTGGTCAAGAAATTCATAGCAAAGATATACAGAATGAGGGATGTAGTGGCTGAACTAAGGAAAATTTTCATAAACGGGAATAAACTATAAAGAGATGTATTTGTGTAGCGGCCAGAGAACGTTTTTATCAGGAATAAACACAAATAGAGGGGTAGGTTTCGGAAGGCTTTTAATTGGAAGCATAATCACAAAGAATATATTGTATGCAGATTTTGGTAATGAGAAGTTTTTAAAGTTGAAGAAATAGCAGCAAGAAGGAGGTATTGATATTTTTGACTACAAAGTTTTAAAGATGAAGATAATAATACAGAGATGCTAAAAAATTACATTAAATTAAATCAGAAGCTTGGTATAAAATAACATTTAACAACGTTCTGTTTTACATAAAAGTTTTGAAAAGCTGAAATAATTAGTTGTATTACGAAAATAAATATTTTACAATTGCATATCACAATGATTATGAATTCACAATGATTACAGAAAGTAAAAATATTAATTAATAAAATAAAAAATAATAAAAATAATAATAAAAACAACCTTTTAAGAAAACTAGACAACAATTTTCTAAATTTTTTTTTATTTGTCAAATGTAAAAACTTGAAGAAAAGAAATTCGTGTAAATTTGAATTATTAGTCAGGAAGCTTAAGTCACTATCGCTTCCCCCCCAAAAAATGAATGTAACTGAATAAAAATTTCAAATTTAGAATTAAATCTCGGTTTGTTTTGTAGAAGTGACTGTCCAAAAATAAGCTAAGTTAGAGCGATGTGAGATTAAATTATTTGCAACCATTGTTTATTCTACAATCATTAGAAGAAACTATCTTAATTCTGTTGTGAACTGACGGCTGGAGAAGAGCTCGTTTAATGTGAAAGGCTCAGAACTTAATACCGGTTTGTTTATATTAATGGCTTACTTGGCTACACCGAGATCAACGCAAATGCATTTACCTCATCATTATTTTTGATATTAACGCACCAACTACTTCAGAATGGCTGAAAAATCCCCTTGACCTTCTCACTTTGTCCGGGCGTTAAAGCATCGTTTCCTCAGTATTGAAGATCTCTTTATATCATCATTAGCCTCTCTATATTGTGACCGAGGTCGAGAAGGTGGAACTTACTCCGTCTAATAAAGTGAATTATCACAACGGTTCATTTAAATGTTCTCACTGAAATGAGAGTTGAAAAAGCTTTATCATCTACTATTTCCAAAAAACAGACACACGAAGAGAATGATTCTTTCCGTTGAAAGAAATCCTCATCAATATTGTAGCTCTAATTAATTATATTATTTCTTATTGCAATTTATTTTTAGTTTTTGGATTATTAATTTCCTTTCAGTATAATGAGAGCTTTTTCCTATTTCTAATTCAATGTTTACTAGTTGACCCGTGCGAATAATTCGCAACAAAAAAAACACCTTTGAGAAATAATAAACAAATCCAACAGCTGTCTTATTTGGCGCCTTCTACATTTTTATAAAAAGAATTTTAAAACAAACTTTTTAACGAAAACATTAATTTTACAAAAATTGTTTACTTTTTCGTCATTAGCGGGGAACGTAATCTTCAAAATGATGTCTTAATCATTGATTTCGATGAAGTATTAAGAGAGATATGGCGTTCCGACAACAAAACAGTTTTGAGAAATAATATATAAGGATAATTGGACTTATTATTCAACTTTATTTTCTTTAATCTGGGGGCACGGTAGTGCCCCCGCCAAGACGAGCCGAAGGCAGGAAGGGCACTAAGTACCTTTTCTGGAAGTGTTTCGTCGTATTTTCGAACCCTCATAGTTTCGGCCTGGATAATACTAGAGAGCTCAAATTTTCAGGATAAGATGCAGTTAGCAGACTAATAAAATACGCTAAGTTTCATTTATTTAGCTTTTATACTTTGGATTTTATTAATACCTAAAATACGTCGATTCCGTCACTGACTCACTGACTGACTCATGATCATCAAAACCTCTAGGGTACTTCCTGAAGTCCTAGAAAGCTGAAATTTGGTATGCAGGCTAGGATTAACACACAAACAACAAAAAATTAAGAAATCCGTAACTTTCACCCTCCAACCCCTTATAAAGAGGGGGTGGGGTTATGTATTATCGAACCCTCATAGCTTCGGCCTGGATAATACTAGAGAGCTCAAATTTTCAGGATAAGATGCAGTTACCATACTAATGAAATACGCTAAGTTTCATTTATCTAACTTTTATACTTTGGATTTTATTAAGATCTGAAATACGTCGTACCCTCAATGCTTCGGCCTCAATAATACTAGAGAGCTCAAATTTTCAGGATAAGATGCAGTTATTGTCCTCAAAATGAAAGTTGGCCGGCGGAAGTTTGAACTGCGCAGCCCTTCCGGTAGCTGATCAATTATGTTTTCCTGTCACAATGGATGACGTAGTCTGTTTGCACTGAGAAATACATGTTCATAACGCCAGTTTAAAAAATGCATGGTATTCCCCATTGGTTTGAAAATTAATAACTGTGTAAAAAAGAATGTAAAGAAAATAAAATCAATATAGTATATTTCAAAGATAATGTTTTATTTAAATTCAAAAGAGAAAGAGGGAATACAGATCTATACAATATGGGGGTGGTTTATGCTCTCCAATGTAGAGATTGTCAGGGGGTCTACATTGGAAGCACAGGTCGCACAGTTAAAGAACAGGTGGATGAACATGTACGGGCATTCCGTAATAAACATGAGAAAATATCTGAATGGGCAGACCACTGTTTTCGATATGGTCACAACCCAGATCCTTTAGTGAATATCATTTACAAAATTCAGGATGAGTATAAAAGATATGCATTAGAATCTTGTCCAATAAATTGCTGCATATGTTTTAACAGGGATAAATCACAGAAAGTGAATAACATGTATTTGAGCATTTTCAGAGAATCTTTGATAAAAAACAAAAGATTATGTAAAATTTTAAAATTTAATTAGTATTGTTTTAAATAACAGTAAGTTAGTAGCATTTAATGTAATAATAAGTTTCAAATCTTTTGATTGTTTTCAAAATATTTTGAATGTTTTATTGTTATATGACAATAGTATTATTTGATGTACTTATTGCCATAGAATTTATTTATTGATTTGTAAAGGTTTGAGAAGGTTATTTCTCTTTCCATTTTAATCTTTATTTTTTTAATTTTTTATTTGTTTATTATGTTACCAAAAAACCTTGAGGAAGTCTTTGAAAAATAAGACGAAATATTGGTCTGTAAAGATTTGTGATATCCTATAGAAGATCTAAGATTTGGTTGATGTTGCCAATATGTTCATAACGCTTTCACTGTTAAAAAGTTATCAGATCTCATGTAGAGCCCTCACTCAACAAGGCCTAATTCTAAAAACCCTATTATCTTGGTCAAAAAGTATGCCTTAGCATACTCCATATGCTTTACATAACTCCATGGGATTGTCTGTGTGACAGCCATGAAACGGCCAAGCCATACTTTTTGACCAAGATAGAGGGTTATTAGAGTTGGGGCTTGTAGAGTTAGGCCTTGTAGAGTTAGGGCCTTGGCTCTACATGAGATCTCATATCTTTTTAACAATGAAAGCGTTATGAGCATGTGAGTCTTGGCAACTTATTTTACATGAAATGTTTTGGGTGGGATTTGTATTTTTTTTT
>JAFIDM010000002.1:77237173-77305473 GCA_023159025.1 Thereuonema tuberculata | reverse complement strand
AAAAATGAGGATCATGGAAGCAGACAGTCTCTGTTTTGTCTTCTTCTGAAACCACTACATAAAATCTTTCTGAAACTTAGCTTGCACATTCTAGGACAAGCTACGATCTTAGTTACACATTTGATTTTTTTAAGTCTTTGTCGAGAAATTAGCTGAAGAATCGGGCAAAAGTTGTCGTAGCAATAATTAAACAAAACAAAGTATTTCAATGGATGTCTTAAAAATCTCTTAATGCTTATTAAATCTCTTATTTTTTTGTGAGCTATAAAAGGATTAAATTAATTGAATTCAGATTAAGTAAGGATTTGATAATTTAACTCTTTTTTTTTTTTCAGAGTGAGAAAATTCTCAACTGTTGTATTTAACGGATATTAAAACAATTTTAAATTCAACAGATATTAAAACAATTTTAAATTTCCTTTATTTTATTTCATGACTAAAAAAAAAATAAAATATGATTTTAAGGATAATATTAAAGTGCCTCCGAAAAAACCCCGCGAAATATTTGCAATAGAAAGAAATACTAAAAGTAAATAAAAATTTAAAAACTAATATAATTCTGTAATGATTTTTAAAGGGAATCTTTATTAATATGGAATCTTTAAGGAAGTATTTGTTACATAATTACTTTGATTTTTAATTGTGTTTAGCAATTTTCAAAATGAGCGCTTGGAAATTTAGTTTCTCTACTTTTTGTTTTTAATAATTTTGAAGTATTCTCTTCTTTTAATAAAAAGAATTTAATGAAGCACTTGAAATTCGTTAAAGGATTCAAGAATCTGAAATAAAAAAATGAAGAAATTTCTGTTCCATTGAGGATATCAGAGATAGAAATGAACAATCTGCTGCCAATCTTTCAGAATATCATTTTTAATCCCACCAGTTCCAAAAATTATTATTTTTTAAACCATAAAATTTCTAACTCCGTTGATTTTATTTATCCTCTTACGAATATGTGAATATATTATACATTACATGAATTATACAATGACATTTATAAAGGTGAATATATGACACTCTGCTTCTTCTAAATTCACTTCTAGACTTTTTCTTATTTGCTTCTCGTTAATCTTTTATGTGAGTTTTTATCCTTTTCTTTATCTTTTCTAAAATGTAAAAATAACCATTTATTTTTATCCCAATGTATTTTCCATTTGCCTTTTTACGTTCTTCTTTCACAATTTCTACTAATTTTATTTTTCTTCCTTGTTTTCTCTGCAAAATTCTCTTCCATTTAGACACTTCCTCTTCCGTTGTCTTTAGAAAATCATTAACTTATTTCTTAATAAATCAATTTTTCTTTCTTTCTTCTTCAGTTCTATTTACAGCCTCCCACCCGGTGGGTATTGGTCTAATTTCCCACACTGACCAGGTGGGTTGGGAGATATCTACTGCCAGATGTTTCGGAACAGATAATGAGGGGGTTTTCCAGGCTTTCCTGAGGAAACCATTGTGGAATCGCTTCAAACCTAAAGTGATGAAGACGGAAAAGGAAAGGAAATAAACATCCATTGCGGCGCAGGGATTCGAATCCACGAAGCTGTAATTTCTGTTTCTATTATGTCGTTATTTTCTCTGTTTAGAGTAGGGGACAGTGTTGTGCCAAGATCAAAGTGTAAGCATTACGTGTTTGCATAAGCATTACATGTGCTGTAGCAAAACTTTACTTTTACGAGTTAATCGTAAAATTTTTTGTTTCCGACTGAAACGAAAATTTTCGTTTATTTTCAACTCGCACACAAGAATTATTTACTGTATATTCATTGGAATCCCCGTTATTTGATGAGTATAACGGTGATGAAACTTTGCAATTTGCTAGCGTGCAGACGACTGAAATATAGACACTCATGTATCACAACTGTGTCTTGTAACTTCCGCCAGTTGTTATCGTACAGCAGTTTACCATATGTTTTGTATTTAATGTTTCAGTGGTGGATACCAAGAACAACAATGCCACTGTACTAAAACCGGGAAGAAAAGGGACGTTGTAAACTCAAATGCTTTAAAAAAATGCCCTTGAGGCGATTCATTCTGATGACCTAGACAAAATTGACAATCAATGGGTACGAATTGGTAATGTAGGCCTATACTTGTCTTCTTTCCATTTAATCTTCCTTTTTAGTGTGGTTCAAGGTATAGGATGGTTGTTCCGAGGTACACGAGCATACTGTATCTTGGTCCACTAATGCAGCATAGCCTAAGGTTTTTTTTTACTTTTTTTAATTCTTCAGCTGAGTTAATGGGTTATTTCCAAAGTAAATAGGTAAAATAAAGATATGAAAGAATTAATTGAGTTTTATACCTTTGTAAAACTGCAATTAAGACTGAATTTATTACGATAATTTAAAAAAATGGCCCAAGGATACAACTCTCTCCCTATTCCATAAATAATTAAATTACGTCTTATTCGAGGGGGAAGGCGGGAATGTCCAATCTTGCCAGTGTATGTGGGCGCCCAAGATTTGATGTGTTTATGTTATTCTTTTAATATAAAAACACCAAAACTTTCAACCGTATACACTAATGAACTTCTATATTTGACTTAGCTAATACCTAAATAAGACTTATTTTGGAAGATTCGGTTCTACTATCAGTAGCAAATAGTTGTTGATACACCTAATTGGTCTTCATTAAAATCACTTCTCGTAAATGCCAGTATCTTAGGTAGCGCTCCACGTTTAGCTAGGGACCTAATTTGGGACCAGCGGATAATCACAGCCGCCTCGTCCTTTCTAAAACATTTAACTTTGATGTTAAATATTAGATAACGTGATTTATTTCAGCGGCTTCCTTTCAACAGCTCGTGACCACGAAACTGGAGACAGTACTGATGTTAGTATCAATTCTATAAACATACAATACAATGGTTCCCAAAAGTTAAGATGTTCCAACACACTCAATGTTATCACAGTTAACTCTTGAAGGAATCATAATTTCATTTATGTATTTGAAAATAAAGATATTATCTATAACTTTATTTTTATTTTTTGATTAAAAGGATTTTTGTTTTGTTGTTGTTTATTGTCATTTTATTTATTAAAGACCATTATATTACATTATTTAGGTCGTTTTGAAGAAAAAGCATTTGTTGGGGTCATGTTGCTGCTCATTAAAGTTACATCAACTGCATAATAATATTAAGACTGGTAAACCCCACGGCTCAAATTTGGGACCATTGTTGTTTATTTTATATAACAATTCAGTTTTCAACTGCAAAAAACATTCAAGTATCTTTATTCATCTGCATAAATATAGATACTTTCAAGTTTTACGCAGTTGAAAACTGAATTGATATATAATATAAACAACAACGGTCCCAAATTAGAGCCGTGAGGTATACCAGTCTTAATATTATAAAGTTTACTTATATTCTCACTTAATTTTATTTTTATTTTTCTATTTTTTAAATAATAAGTTATAGATTTTCTCCTTATTCCCATTGCATGTAATTTTTTAAGAAAGATGTGATGATAAACACTATCAAAAGCCTTTTTATAATCAGTAAAAGCAATATATATTATTTTACTATCATTTAAATTATTGTCAATTTCATTCTTTTAAATTTTTAAGTAAATTAGTCGCGCTATTTTTTTTTCTGATAGGCAAATTGCTTTTTATTTAAAATTTCTCTTTTTCTAATATAATTATATAAAGCCTCTGATAAATCACAATTAACGATTTTAGAGATATTTGATAATAATGAGATTGGACTATAATTTGCAAATTGATCAAAATTGCCATCTTTGCAAATGGAAACCACATAGGCTATTTTCCACAGGTTTGGATAGATAACTGTATTTTAAATATTTTGAAATAATTCTATAATAAGAAATGAGAAATAGTTTTTAAAATATTTTATGTCTTTTATACTTATAAGGTCAATTCCAGTTGAGAAATTTATTTTTAAATTTTGAATAATATTATAAATATCGGTTCCATTTGGCATTATTAGAGGATTGAGTTCTCTTGGATTGATTCATAGTTTTGAGAGTATATTTTCATTGAAATTATTTTGAGTGAAATTTTTATATAAATTACAGAAAATTCTAATTATTATAATCTTAATAATAAGTTTACGTGCTGTAAATTTCAATAAAAAAACAAAATCAGAAAATAAGGACAGCACAAGAATAACTAAATTGCCTTTCGGATTCAATTATCGGAAGGAATCGGGAACGGCCGTTTCGTCCTGCATGGGACTAATCAGCCCGATCACTCTCCCCGATAAAGAACCCAGAAACGCAAGAACATAGGAAGGCGGATCGGGCTGATGCTGTTGTTTCTTCTATTATTAAAATAGCTTATGAGTGTTCGGAGTACAAAGTATTTTTCACTTTTTTGAGAAGTAATATAACGAGCCTTTTCAATTATTCTTGTTAATTTATTTACATATTTTTAGGATCTACGTTACAAAACATTTTTAATTTCATAAATTAATTTTGTGACTTTTCTATAAAATATTCATTATCAATTCTGAAATTTTTATGTTTTTGGTTTATTGTGGTTTACTTAAAGGTATTATTTTTTCCTTTATTACTGTTGTATTCGAGGATGAGACCATAATGATCTGATAAATCCCATTCTATTATATTTGCAGTTATTACGTAATTCTTTGATTTAATTTAGTAATTTTACAAATAATACTTTCGTAAGTCAAAGTATTGAGAGATTGCTCGAAAATATTGAAAAAATGTCTTTAAAGAAAATAATAATTCCTCCATCTCTAAAGTTTTTTCGTAATTTGTAAATTTTATTATATACTTCAACATTGAATAAATGAATTTCTTCATTTTTAATACTGACTTCAACTGGTATAATAAAATGTAAATAGCTAATAATATATAGCTAATAATTTAGAATATTAGCTATAAAAAAACTCAAGTTAGATCTTAAACTTCTGATGTTAACAAAAAGAATATTATATTGATTTATTTTAGAGTGCCAAGAGTTTAAATTTTCATGTACCGGGTAATCAAGAAATAACAGGAGGTGTTCGGAGCCCTGTAGCGTGTAATGTACTGGACGAAATAGAACAAAATTTGGTCACCATACACATTAAAGTTTCGATTTGTCAAGAAAAAAAAATTATTACCAAAGAATGCCGATAGGGGAAATTCTGGCGCTGCGGTCGACAAAAACATCATGAAATTGGCATATACGGGTACTTTGTGACACGATATCGAGGTTAAAAGGAGGGGTTGTGGGAATTCTAGTCATTCTGCAAGAAGTCGCCCGTCGATGGCGTTGTCACTACCTGATCGTGCCTTATTAGTCAATCTGTTTTATCAGCGGGATGAAAATGCCAATGCTGCTCTTCGTGAATACTAGCTGTTAAAACAGTTACGTAGAGGACCGATGACCATAACTAACTTACGAAGAATGGTTGAAAGATTTGAAAGAACAGGAACTCCTGGTGTGCAACCAGGCCGAGGATGTAAAATATATCAAGCAGGAACAAGTTGAAGAAGTTGCAACTGCCGTTCAAGATCAGGCGATAGCTAATCCAGGCGACCAGCAGTGCACCAGGCGACCAGCAGTGCACGTTTTATATCACAACAAACATATATCCTGTTATCGAGGTGCAGAAGATATTGCGTAAGATCCTGAAATTTTATCCATATAAGATAACACCCATTATTCAAGAATTGCACTCAGGGGACAGAAATACCCGATTAGAGTTTGCTTTGAGATTTTTGGCTCGATTGGAAGTGGATGACGAGTAGCCGTGGCAGATATTATGAGCGATGAAGCTCACTTCCATGTGCATGATGATATCAACACACACAACTGCCATGTTTGGGCTGATACAAATCCACACGTTGGTCAAGAGATCCCCTAACATTTGCCGAAAGTCACAGTTTGGTGTGGGTTCACTACTTCGTTTATCATCGGCCCGTACTTTTATGAAGAAGCTAGTAGAAATGGACTAGTGACTTGTTCTGTCAATTCCGACAGGTATTCCGATATGCTCGAGAACTTTGTGATACCTCAACTGTAGCAAGAAATTGTATCGATTCTACCATTTTCATGCAAGATGGTGCGCCGCCGCACATCGGACGTTGGGTGAAGGATGTCCTGCGTCAACATTTCACAGACGCTAGAGTAATTACTAGCGCATTTCCCATGAATTGGCCTCCGAGGTCCCCTGATCTGAATCCTTGCGTTTCTGGTTGTGGGGCTACCTGAAAAGCATTGTGTATCAAGGACATGTTCCTGACATTCCTACCTTAAAAGATCAAATAACGTTACATGTCAGATGAATAAATGCCGATATGCTGTGAGCCCCCGTCGAAAACCTCGTGTACCGCATGCAATCAGTGGAACATCAGGCTGGTGGTCACCTTGAGCCAAATTTGTAGATTGCTATAATAAACGTTTTTCATTGGTAATTGGTGTTTTATTTACTGTTTCCATTGGCAGTTATGTATTCTTTTTTCACACATTATGCGCTTGCAGCGCCAGATTTCCCTATCAGCGTTGTTTGGTACTAATTTTTTTTTCTTTACAAATCGAAACCGCATACTTTAATGTATATGGCGGCCAAATTTTGTTCTATTTCGTCCAGTATATAACACTGCAGGGCTCCGAACACCTTCTGTTATTTCTTGATCACCCAGTATATTAAGTTCATCAAGTTCAAAGTTGTGTTCATACATTAAAGGATTTTTTTCTTTATATTTTGGTTGTCGTTTTAATTTTTTTATAATTAGATAAGACAAGTAGAATTAAGATAGAATATTCTCACACTTAAAAACTTTACATTAATTTAACAGATTATTAGGAAACAGATTAGAAGTCTGAACGTTTTGAATTTCTGTCTCACATAAACACTTCTTTTTTTCCGTATATAATCCAAAGTTATATAAAATGTAATGATTAATATATATTTTCTGATATTAAACATCATTAATTTTAATTTAATTATTTTCTGTAGAAAATAAAGCGACTTCCGAAAATCAGAATACCACTTCCGGTTTGACCTCTTCTCACCTGCTGTCCTCATTCGAATCTTTTCACCTGCTTCAGATCTACTGTCCTCATTCGAATCTTCTCACCTGCTTCAGATCCACTGTCCTCATTCGAATCTTCTCACCTGCTTCAGATCTACTGTCCTCATTCGAATCTTCTCACCTGCTTCAGATCCACTGTCCTCATTCGAATCTTCTCATATGCTTCAGATCTACTGTCCTCATTCGAATCTTCTTACATGCTTCAGAGCTACTGTCCTCATTCGAATCTTCTCACATGTTTCAAATTTACTGTCGTCATTCGAGAACATGAAATTGAAGACAATTTAAAAACTAAACTAATAACTTGACGAATGTTCTTTTACATTCTACTGTATATTTTATTTTATAACTATTAAAAGTTATCAAATTTACCGAAATCTACATAAATAAAAATGTAAATGTTTGTTTGTTCAAAATCCTAAATCTCCGAAAGTTCTTCACCGATTGTTTTGAAATTTTGACACAACATTGCTTTTGAAAACGCGCATATTTTTATATATCTATTATATAGATATCACACCTGTGACAGGTAAAAACATGCTTTTTATTTACAACCCCAGGTGTGTGGCGCCAACCCGCAATACATCGGAGTTAAGCGGAGAAGGCTACAACGGACTGGGAAGTCGTATATTCTCTGATCTCGATATTAATTTGCTAAATAAATAAACTTGAAAAAATGAATTATTTCATATTGTTAGTAAAGGGAGCGAAGAAAGCCCAGTATGCTAAAGAGGCAATTGTACAAAGACATTGTAAGAAACTAGATAGGTTAATGTGCTCTTCCAATCCTTTCGCTATTCAGTATTGTGAACAGAATAAAAAAAGGCATTAGTAACACATCTATAGTTCTCACGCATATACAGATGGACATTCTAAACGAAGGGTTATGTTATAAGTTGGGTAATGAAGGTTGCTCGCCCCTGCGTATCCTTACTAATTTGGAAGCCCAAGTTAGATTCATCTCTGATATCAATGAACGGTCTAATTTCAGAAAGCAAATAGGGCACATATATCAGGATTTCAAGTATAAAAGAAGATTCAAGTCTAATATTAACAAGGATCAATTTCCGGAGCTTATAAATTTAAACTGTAAGAATGACTCTATCGTGTTTACTGAAGCAGATAAAGGGGGTGCACTCGTTATATTAAACCAAGAGGAATACGTGAGTATGTGTTAACAATTTATAAAGAACAATTTATAAAGACGGGATTTACCCGTCTTAATATTAATGAAACACAAGCATTAAAGGAGATTACTAGAAAAATCAACAAGGCCATGAACTACGGATTAATTTCCAGTGAAACAGCTACTTCCATCATTCAACAAAACCATATAATCCCTAAATTAAAAGGGTTACCTAAGGTACATAAAGAGAAACAAAACTCTTTATTCAAAATTAGACCAATTATTAATTGTAAAAATAAAGCCATCATGGGTCTAGCCAGAGTTATTGCCGATAAATTAAAATCTATTGATTTTTGGTCTAAATATAGTATTATCAATCGGGAGCCGCTACTTGAATATATTCGGAACAATCCGCCTATGCAGAAAACAAAAATGATCTCCCTGGATGTGGTTAATTTATATACTTCCTTAACACCAGATTTGATTCGAGGGCAGTACAACATGTAATATAAAATAATTATATCTTCAATATAAAATAATTTGTTCATTTACTAGTATTTGCTTTTCCAGATACAAATTTCTTCCTTTAATGGATTAATTTATATGCAAAACTCGGGTACCTACATGGTACTACCATCATCGGCGGTTTTTGGCTGAATGTGTCATGTGTTACATTGAATATCAAGTCTTTTCCGTAGATAGTGTGATTAACAACGTCCATTTTATAAGCAGATACGTAGACGCTTCATTCCTTATTATTAATGAACATTATAAAGAATCTATCCTTGAGGACTTTAACAGTGTAAGTCGCAGTATACAATACACTATGGAACAAAGAGATCAACGGTACTATTTCTTTTTTAGATGTGTTAATAGAAAGGCAAATTGACGGTTATAGCACTACAGTATACAGAAAACCTACTGATGCTATGATTACTGTTAATTATAGTATCTCAGTCCCGGAAAGATATAAAAGGAATTCCTGTTATATGGCAATCAACAGGGCGGTTAATTTAAGTTCCAATTCACACCTTCTGAAAAAAGAAATCGAAACAATTAAACAACTAAAAACGGGTTTCCAATTCATATAATTAGAGTTTTTGCAATAACGTGATTTATATACTGAAAACGCAAATGTCACGTGAACGAATACGGTAATCACAATAGCGGGCTCTGTCATGAATAGAGTTTTTGCCATAACGTTTCAGTAGACACGGTAAGCTAATAAACAAGATGGAAGACATACTTCAGATCGCTGCATTTGGAGACATTGACGATGATTTGTTTGAGGATCTAGTGTTGCACAATATACTGAGAGAAAGAAACATTCAGATTCGAGAAGAGGAAAATTCAAGGTTGAGTTTAAATAAAATGAATGATGAGGATTGTCGATTGTATTTCCGTGTTTTTTTCCATGTTGCTGTTACAGTTTTCTGGTGAATCTCATTTCACAAACTCTTATCATCATATGGATTTGTTCCAATTACTTCGCGCAAGAGTATCAAGACGTCATTCATGTTAAATCTAATTCTCTAAGGTTTATCGGAACTCATGTTTCCTACCGTAAAGCGATACGCTATTCGAGAAAAGTTAACGATTAACGTTACCGGTATTTCCTCTACGGGAGAGTGACGCATGCGCAGAATATCAGTCATGTGACTTTTGCGCTACCGTATAGAAAAGCGAGCTGGGCAAAAACTCTCTATTAACAAATGCATCAAAGACTTTTTTCAAGGCCAGAAAATAAAAGAAAGTGAATATTTTAAATTCTATTCAACCACAGGACCATATAAACGGCCATCCTAATAATCCCAGTAGCAGTAATAGACTTGCCCATAGTGATCTTAGTAGCAGTAATACATCAATTACTTATGATGAAGATGCATATAAGAAATTAACTCCTATTCTCCGAGGATCAGGTATCGGAATACCTTGTAAGCCCACTGCCACCATAGTATCCATACTTAATAGAAAGAGCACTCCAATGGACAAGAATCACTTATTGAAGAAAACGGAACACCGTATATGGTATAAGATGCAAATCCAGCCAGAAGAACGAAGCATGCCTCTACTTAGGGCAGACTAAAAGATTTTTGGAGACGCGACTTAATGAACATGCGTACGCAGTAAGAACGGGAAATTTAATCTACCACACCTCTAGCCATTGTAAGGAGGAAAACCATGAATTGGACATTGAAAATCCGATCATCCTAGAGCAATTTAAGGACGAGTATCCTCGCAAATTTTATGAATCTGCAATGATTCTCTTCATTTTTATAATCAGGACTTATCCACAAAAAATATCTTGGAATACGGTATTTAAGGTATATAATGTGGTTTTGTCAATGATTTGATAACATCATATTTCATATTACTTCTCACTATTTCTTTTAAATCCTTTTGATAATGCGCCTTATTTTTATCGCTTAATTTCCTCGCTAGAGGGACATCCGATTCTCTGGTTTGTTTTCATATGATGCCTTTCTTTCACAGAGAAGGAATGATATTTTTTTTTTAATTTAGGGAAACTTGATAAAGGACCCCTACCGAAGGGTGATTCGAAACGTACGTAGTTATTTCCCATTTTTATCATGTTTGTTATCTATATGCTATTTGTAGTTGACATTTTTTATTATAAATAAAGTTTTTGTTTTTAATGCTGTATATGCAAGGGTCCGGAGCGAAGCGACGGTACCCGGCTAGTATATAATAAAACTGTTGGCTTAGTTGACTTTCGAACATTGCTGTCCAACGACTTTTTTTAAATTTCAATTTTAGATATTTCTGTTGGATGTCGCACCTTCCTTACGACATCTTTGGTCAAACAAAATATCTTCAAATGTGAGCACTAGGTTGCAAAGCATTTACATAAGAAAAAGATTATAGTTATGTCATTGAATATGATGTCCTCAGAGCTAGCTTCTGTTCAGGCTTTTTCTGTTGTTCCTTTCCTTCCCTCTCGCTGGGCCGTCACCTTTCTCGGTAGTCGTCCCAAGTTCTGATCCTTCTTTAGCTGGGCTGACATCTCTTGGGTTATCTTCCCGAATCTGGATCTCGTAACTTCAGTTGGTTCGTCACCTTCCTGAGCTCGTTCCGTATCGGAACCTCAATCACCAGGAGGACAAGTTGCTTCTGCCTTTCACCCATCTATCTTTCGGTGTAGGATACCGCTTGCTGCAGGCTTCCTACAGCCTTCTATATCCTTTAGCGTGCTGCAGAGTACCTTCTTTCTCCTCTTGGAGGCGCCGCTTAGGCTGACTGCTTATCGGCAAACTGCTTTCTTCCTTCAAAGGCTGCTGGGCCACTGTCGACGAACGTTCTCTTTACTTCTCTTGGAGACCACTAGGCCACTGCACATGAACGTTGTCTTCTTCACTTAGTAGCGGAGGTGCTACTAACTTTCTCTTCACTTCGTGAGAAAGCTCCTCTGCGGCTGGCTGCCGCTATCACTGTCGATCTGTCTTCTTTAATGAGAGGAGGATCTTCTTGTGGCTAACTGCCACTATTTAACTGTCTTGACTTGACTCTGCTTCTCTACTCATATCTGATCTAAGCCTCCTTCTGGCTCTACTGGAACAGTCAACTCTAATGCAGGGAGACAGAGTGAGGATTCTAGTAGAGGTAGGACGGCCTATTCAACCGGTAACAATATAACTATTTAAAAAAGGCGAAATAGAAGATATTGGGAATTGTAGGTCAATATCAGGTGAACACACTAATTAAAAAGTTATATTAACACATTTAAAAGAATAAATAACGATTCAGTTGGGCTCAACCAGTCATTTACTAATGAATTTCAAGAACTAATGCGACTGCCTAAATACAAAAGGAAATCAATCAATGGCACAAAATAATGGAGTGTAAATTTACTGCAGAGTCCTCTGTAGAGGAATATAGTAACTGGGGTGATTACAGCTGGTGGTAGGAATGGGAACCCTCGTGAAATTATCCTTAAAAAATTTTGTCACGACCGTTTTTGTGACTACTTAAAACTTAAGTAGTCAAAAATTAGTATCGCTTATCCAAGCATTAATTGATATGCAAATTTTCGTTTTTAATACCTCATACTACAAGCAATCAGAAGGCGTATTTATGGGCTTATCAAATTCGGCGGCTCTTGCTGAGCTCTCCATGATTTATGTTGAGGACCAGGCCTTCCAATTTGTAGATCATGGAGAGATTCATGTTCCCTTCTACTGCCATTATGTGGATGATCTATTTACTCCGATTCCAATATCCAATTAGGTATTAAAGATTTGTTTCAATCAAATTCATCCTAACATTTCCTTTAAAATTGAAACAGAAAATAGCAAAACCATCCCGTTCTGGCTATATTAGTCACTAAGTTATAGGGTTCCTTTGCCACAGAAGTATATCGAAAACCCACAGACAGTGGGTTAAATCTGAATGCCCGATGGCGTTTAAAACTAGCATCATCCATATGGCGATAGGAAGAGCCTTCAAACGCTCGAGTTCAGAATTCCTGTTTGATAGAGAATTAGTGAAAATCACCCAATTATTTCCAATAATTATCCGTTACCATTAATTAAGAAACAAATGCAAATTGCCGTTAACCGGATTTACAATCCATCCTTATCTACACCCGGTAATAAACCCGTTTTTGTTTCAGTACCCTTTCATTTCTCTTTATTTCCTGCGTTAAAGAAATTGTTAAAGCCAATTTGAATTTCTTTAACTTCAAAGGTCACCTCCACCATTAATTCTAATATTAACAAAAAGACACGTGTTAAGATTGATAACCCAAGGGGAGTTGTATTCAATTATTTATTGTTGTTTCTTTGGTTTTGGAAGTTTGCTTTCCCCCCCCCCCCTTTCACTGGGATTCCCATTCCTAGCACCAGTTGTAATCAGCCCAGTTACTATATTCCTCCATAGAGGGCTCTGCAGTTAATTTTGCACCCCACCATCTTATGCCGTTGATCGATTTCCTTTAGTATTTAGGCAATCGCATTAGTTGATGAAATTCATTAGTAAACGCCTGGTTGAGCCCAGCCGAAAATGTGTTAATATAACTTTTAATTAGTGTGTTGGCCTTAATCTTTTTTAATAAAATATCAATTTTATACATGTAAAATCTCAGTTATTATCAATTGCTTGCAGAAGACTTTAGATTCTATACAATTAAGAAAGCAAGCTGGATTTCATAGTTAATGGATATAACAAGATTGATCACATTTATGATTTAAGAGAAGGCATTGAGACTCCTATCTGTATGTCAATCTACATTCATTTATTGACTAGGAAAAGGCATTTGACACAGTTAATGTCTGCTGTTATTAATGCTTTGGAAAACGTAGAACTAGCTACGTAGAGCTTATCAAAAATATTTGTAAGGATGTGACGACAATAATTCGTCTCCACAAAGGTACAGAAAAAATCAGGAAAAGGTGTATAGAGGAAAGGTATCAGACAGGGAGATACTATGTCTCTTAAATTATTTAGAGTAGAACATAAGGAAGAGTTTAAAAAGTTAGACTGGAAAAAAAAAAGAAACATCAATATTAATGGTGATTATTTAAGACATCTTCGGTTTGCAGATGATGTAGTTATCCCAGCTAAAGATGCTGCGGATTTGAAAAATCAAAATACTGGCCGAAATACTGTAATAATGAAACTCTATGCTTAAAAAGGAAAATTTTTAACCAATGTATGCCGCCAGTTTTAACATACGGAGCGAAGATATGGACGTTGACCAGGAAAGCAATTCAGAGACTACAGAGAACTCAAAGAAATATGGAAAGATGTGTGTTAGGAATTACGCAAAATGACAGTAGAAGAAATATATGGGTGAGACATCAAATCAGAGCGCCTGATATTATCACTATAAAGCAGCTCAAATGGAATTGGGCCTGCCATATAGCAAGGTGTAATGATAATAGATGGTCAACAGACGTGTATAGTGGAAAGTTCGTGAACTACAGCAGTCCTAGAAGATGTTAATGAATAATGTCCAAATCACTTATTTTGCTGCATTTAGCCTACATAGTTAAATATCAAAAGCCTGAGATTTTGAAGCTATGCTACAGAATTTGGTCTCTAGCATCGCCGTACCTCCATTCTTTAAGAAAAATGAAGAAGAAGAAGTAGTTTTAATTGAGTGCACCACTCCAAACGAGTACAACACTATATATACAAGAAATAGATGAAAAATTACAAAAAAGTGTAACATATTAAACAGAAGTGCTAAAATAAACAATATAAATTGTAATGTTACTCCTATAAATACAAGGTATAAATTTTCAAAATTTAAAGTTATATGGTTATCAATAAAAATTATTTTTTTTTTCATCACAATGTTAACAAAATCTTTAAAATAATTATATAATGGTTTCTGCACAAGTAAGCTTATATCACATGATAATATCATGACATAATAAATTTAGAAGTAATATTTGTCTCTCATAATCAAATTTTATACAATTAAAAAGGACATGCTCAATTGTATCTAATTCTCCACATTCACAAAAGGCACTATTTGAAAGATTGAATTTGGCTAGGTAAGCATTAAAATTTCCATGTCCTGTAAGAATTTGACCCATAGCAACATTAAAATTATCTTTAGGTGAAATAAATGAGTGATAAATAGTTGGGAAGAATTTTTTAGTTGAAAGACCCTTGATGGATTGTTTCCATCTCTCTTATTCTTAAACAATACTATCATGTCATGCCTAAGTATGGAGTACCAGGAATAATTCTTCTTTTTAAATCGACATACGTCAACTTTGGACCACCAGCTAGCCCCACCTCAGAACTTGAGAGAGAGGCTAGAAAACTGAAGAAGAGGGCGAGATTCAGATCTCAGCCAGAAATAACCCTGAGATTGTAAGTCTCAGGCAGAAACGAACAAAACACAGAAGAAACAGTCATGCCCAAGCCGGGATTCGAATCCAGGCTCCGACACATCGACCACGCAGCAGACCGCCGTCCAGACGGCTCGGCCATGGCAGAACGACTATCAGGGATTCTATTATAGTTTATATTCTGCAGGGAAGACTCGATTAGATAGAATGAGAAATGAGGATATCCGGGAGGAGCTGGGGGTAAAAAGTTTGAGGAAAAAGGTGGAAGAGGGAAGGCTGAGGTGGTTCGGGCACGTGAAAAGAATGGAAGATGGTAGGACTCCTAAGGTTTGGCATGAGTTAAAAGAAGAAGGGAAGAGACCAAGAGGGAGACCGCGTAAGCGGTGGCTGGATGATGTGAAGCACAGCCTAGAAGAGAGAGAGGCATCTCATGGGAAAGAATATGTAGAGAAGAGGCTTGGAAGAACAGGGAGAGGTGGAGAGGCTTAGTTAATTCCTAGACCCACAGTTGGTGGAACGGGAAAGGATATGTATGTATGTATTCTGCAAAACCTCTTTGGAGGGGAGGAGGAAATGTTGCCATACAATTAATATCTTGCGCCAAGGACCTATACACATTTCTGCGTCCTGCTTCTCAGGCGATTGCCTAGAATATGTTTTTCCAGGTTTTCGATCGGCATTGTCTGATTGATTGGCTGTTTACAAATAGTATTTTTTTTTCATACTGACCAACGATATAATTCTCTTTTTTAAAGTTTAAAGGTTGAGAGTTAAGAGTAGTTTAGTAAAATGAAATGCATTATTGTTCAGCAGATAACTACTCAGAAAATTTTCTTGATTTTTTTTTTATTAATGTGCATATTAGATACAAGTTACAGTAATTCTTGATATGATGTATGTTTAAATGTACTTTTACATTTACATAAAATAAGACCAAGCCACTTTTTTATGATTTTGCAATTAACTTATGATTTTGCACGGGCCTTTAAGACACGACCAGTGTGTCCAAACGATTGAGACCAGCTCTCTACACTAATTACGAAGAAATTAATTCTTCAACTCAGTGTAGATTCGACTGTTAAGCAGTTTAATTATCTTCTGAAGGAAGATGATCTGAATTTCCTTTCTTAAATTCTAATAATATACTGGAGTGCAAAACTTAAAGACCAGTCAGATTTCCACCTGTAGCTTCTCCCAGGAGCGACCTGGATATAAGAAAAGCATATTAAAGGAACCTCTTGAGGTACCAAATGATGAAACAACAAACAACGTCACAAACACTGTCACAACAACGGATAGAAAACGAGACAGAGGGACTTTATGCAGAAATGGCTACAGTGCACTGACTGCCATGATACTGATGCATCGCTGTCAAAGATGGAACCAAGGAAAGATGAAATAAACAACATTGTCACAACAACGGATAGAAAACGAGACAGAGGGACTTTATGCAGAAATGCCTATATAGGCATTCCATGTCAAGTGGTCTAATTTTGACATCGATCCCCGCGCGACCATCTCCGATATTGATGAAATTTTCACAGTTTATACTATAAGGCCTTAGATGAACATCTGCAAAATTTCAGTTCGAAATATACGTTTTTGGCTGAGCCATGGTCATTTTGTACAGGTCACTCGTTCCACATAGTCGTCGTCGTGAAAAAATTTCCACTTTTGAGCTATAATATCGCAGTAAGTATTAGAGCATTGACCCTGAAAATTCATTTCTAAGGTAAACCTCACGTGTAGATTACGAAAATTATAAAGACAAGTTACGAAAGTTTCATACCTTGTCTACATGGGCCCCCAAAGTTGCCGAAACATATTTCGCCGAAATTTTTTTCTGATTTTCAATGAATCTTGCTGGAATAAATAAAGCAGGTATGATGTTCATATTTTGTACTCTGGATGTCTACAAGAGTTCCTACAAGTCAGAGGATTTACAGCTTTGCAGCCAATATACTTTGGTGAATTTGGCGCGACAAACTTGGCGTTTTATGAAAAACGCCTAAAATGAGCTCTTTTCAGAGGGATAAATCGTTCGGAGGGACACCAGTTAGCGTGATCTAGTTGTCACCATTAGAAAGAGCAAGTTTTTCTGTACCAGAAAACTTATGTCCCATTTTGATGTCTTGACGGATAAGGTCTAAAATTTTGGGTTGAAGTCCACTACAGTTAGCCCAGTAAAATTGTAATCAAAAGTGGGGGTCTATCTTGCATGAAATGGGTAAGTAGGCTTCTTTTATTTACATTGTATGTGATGGTACCGAGATGCCAAATCCAATTTTTCGGCCCCGGCGATCTTCCGAATCATCCCCCAAAAATATCAAAACTGCCAAAACTTCGCACCTTTTTTGGATTTCACCAGTTTTGACCATGAAAGAGCACTTTTTCCACAAAGACAATTCCGTACGTTTTAAAAGTACATAAAATTTGCTATAATCTAAGACCAAATTGGTTTATATAAACCTAATGGTTTCCGAGATACAGCTTTTCAAAGTTTGTCAAAATTTCCATCCATGCTATGTTTTCAAGTATATATTACACAATTGGCCCCAAACCTTTAATAATCCCGCTCAAATGGTTCAAAGGGTGTCAATTATTTGTGAAACAAAGAAAAAAAGAATTAAAAGAAAAGGTAAACTAAGTATACATCGAAATTGGTGGGTGGTTTATTGCTAATTATCCGTTCTGCAAATTCATTGTTCCAATAGGAAGATATATTCCTAATTTTATACTTAATAATATAATTTTGAATAATAAATAATATTTGTAGCATAAAATTATTTTCCGTATTGATGGGTTGACAGTTTTTGTTTTGTTATTGTCCTTTTGTTATTGATGTTAAAAGTTGTTTGAGAAAACTTCCAAAACGTCAAATTCAAAAGTAAAAACAAAGTGGTATTTCTTTCTTCTGCTGTCTATACTGTGACAGTTGACAAGAGACAGGTGACCGTAGACCTCCTTTCACTGTTTCATAGGCTATGCATTCTGAAACGGTCTGATGAAAAATTGAAGAACTTCACATCCGAGCTTTCACCATTCCCTATGTCTATATTCACTCAAGATGGAATGAGGAAGGGTACAAAATCCTCTTTATATACAGCATTCCAACCTGTTGACATTGTTGAAACACAAGGCAAAACTAAATTTGTGGTTGTAGATGGTGATCATCTCCTCCACAAAGTGGTGTGGCCGAAAAGCTCCTCATTTGAGTTGATAGCTGCCAAATATATTCAATATCTCCTTACATGGTATGGTTCGCTCATAGCAGTAGTGTTGGTTGGATATCCAACAGAGGCTGACAAAAAATAGTACAAAAAGCGCTGAACGTATTCGCCGAGCTCTGGCACAGTCTTCTCCTGAGGTAATATTTGAGGAGGTAGCCATGCCTTGGATTTCCCTAGAAAAGTTTTTATCTAGTGATAATAACAAGTTAAGAAAAGAATCTTTAACCTGGACCTTCCAAGAAATTTAAAACAATTTGATACGCGTTTTCTCTGTCACTTTTTCAAACTTTACAGTAATTACAATAACATATTTTGATTACAATAAAACTACAATTATACTTAGTTTACCTTATCTTTTAATTCTTTTTTCTTTGTTTCACAAATAATTGACACCCTTTGAACCATTTGAGCGGGATTATTAAAGGTTTGAGGCCAATTGTGTAATATATACTTGAAAACATAGCATGGATGGAAATTTTGACAAACTTTGAAAAGCTGTATCTCGGAAACCATTATGTTTATATAAACCAATTTGGTCTTAGATTATAGCAAATTTTATGTACTTTTAAAACGTACGGAATTGTCTTTGTGGAAAAAGTGCTCTTTCATGGTCAAAACTGGTGAAATCCAAAAAAAGTGCGAAGTTTTGGCAATTTTGACGTTTTTTGGTAGTGATCCAGAAGGTCGCCGAGGACGAAAAATTGGATTTGGCATCTCGGTGCTATCACATACAATATACATAAAAGAAACCTACTACCCCATTTCATGCAAGGTAGACCCCTCTCTTTTGATTACAATTTTACTGGGCTAACTGTAGTGGACTTCAACCCGAAATTTTAGACCTTATCCGTCAAGACACCAAAATGGGACATAAGTTTTCTGGTACAGAAAAACTTGCTCTTTCTAATGGTGACAACTAGATCACGGTAACTGGTGTCCCTCCGAACGATTTATCCCTCTGAAAGAGCTCATTTTAGGCGTTTTTCATAAAACGCCAAGTTTGTCGCGCCAAATTCACTTAAGTACATTAGCTGCAAATCTGTAATTCCTCTGACTTGTAGGCACTCATGTAGACATCCAGAGTATAAAATATGAACATCATACCTGCTTTATTTATTCCAGCAAGATTCATTGAAAATCAGAAAAAAATTTCGGCGAAATATTTTTCGGCAATTTTGGGGGCCCATGTAGATAAGGGATGAAACTTTCGTAACTTGTCTTTATAATTTTCGTAATCTACACGTGAGGTTTACCTTAGAAATGAATTTTCAGGGTCAATGCTCTAATACTTACTGCGATATTATAGCTCAAAAGTGGAAATTTTTTCACGACGACGACTATGTGGAACGAGTGACCTGTACAAAAATGACCATGGCTCAGCCAAAAACGCATATTTACAACTGAAATTTTGCAGATGTTCATCTATGGCCTTATATTACAAACTGTGAAAATTTCATCAAAATCGGAGATGGTCGCGCGGGGACCACTAGACATGGAATGACCCTATAATGCACTGGCTGCCATGATACAGATGCATCGCTGTCAAAGATGGAAGAAAAGGAAGAGGTGCTTCTCAGTAGAGGATATGATCATCCCTAATGGTGATTCATGTTTTCTACTGCTAGTCCAAACTTAAAATGAGATGGTGATAAGTTCTTGCGATAATATCGCCCATTCCTCTGCCAGCATCGTCTTCAGCTCGTTCCGTGGGTGTGAACGTGCAAGGCGTCTCCCGAGAGAGTCCCATATGTGTTCGGTGGGATTTAGATCGGATTTAGATCGTGCGGGCCAGTCGATTCGAACAATCTCCTACTTTCCAAAACCATATCAACAGCTGTAATACAAGGGGGTCTGGCGTTATCGTCCATAAACAGGAACTTGGGGTCAATGGCACCTCGGAACAGATGCACGAGTTACTACCAGTTGGCAATTGGCACGAGTTACAGTAGCTGGAGCTTTGTCCAGCTTGATGTAGTTGTCTTGTAGTAAACCGAGGTATACTGTGTCCTGTGCAGTTTGTTTGCAATGGCTCTCGCTTCTGGTCTCTCTCTCTCTTGGTCTGAATATTTAGCGGTCATCACTGAGCGTTGTTTGCATGGGCGACCATCACGAGTCCTTAAGAGCTGTACCTGTTGATCTGAAGGTCGCCCACGCACCCGATACGATGCTGTAGATCAGCGGTCGGCAACCTTTTGTTGTAAGAGGGCCAAATATTTTACTTGGGGATTAGTGCAGGCCGCACTTGGGCCATATGTCATTATACTATAGTATAATGAGTAAACCTACAATATTTGTGTACAAATATTTTAGTTTTAAAAATAAAACGATAATTATATATTTTTACGACATTTATTGTACATAGTTTAAATGAAATAAAAACAAATAAAATATCAACGATGCAAGACGCTTCGCTGACCGCTGGTTGCCGACCGGTGCTGTAGATGATAATGAACTCTTCGGCCACACTACTCACACTTTGCCCTTCCTCGAGGTTTCCAATTATGGGACCCCGAGTAAAATCTTATAGATGCCGTCCATTGACAATATCGTTGTCTGAAAAACCGTATGAAGCCAATCGAAGATTTGTTACACTCGTACTTATTGTTCGTTAACTTGCACATATACCTGCTGAAGTGCTGCTTTCATCCGTTTCTTTGCTATCACGTGTTCCTTCTCGTCATGATTCGAAAGTTTGCATTTGCGTCAGCTGTCTACTGAATGTCCACAGTTATGCAACTCACCACAGACTGTTTCATTTGATTTTGTGGTTGTAACCTTCAGAAATAATAAGTATTGGTTCCTAAGTTTTCCATTCCAGCACTCAATAGAATATTTTAATTTTGGTCTAAATGTCTAAAATCCTTCTTATTTTTCTTTGGTGAGAAAAACTCAGAAAACTCAAGAAAAAAAAATAGACTTTGAGAGAAGTATTTCGTTTTGTTTACGACACAACACTGCAATGAATAACATTCTTTTCGCTAGAGAGAAAAAACAAATTTATTTGTAAAACCCTCATTCTAACTAAAAAAGATACGTAGCAAAAATATTTGCAATTTCCCCATTTAGTATTTCTAGAAATGTATATCATTTTGTAATAGAAGTTAAATTTTGCTAATTCTTTTCAGACGAGGCCTTTCTCATATTCGTTTAAAAAAAAACAATCGCATATCTGATTTCATCCGTTTGTATGAAAATGAAGCTGAAGCACTGCTATAATTATTTCTCACCAAAGATGGAAGATAAATTTTATCAAATATACTTATATATATTTTACTGTTTTGCATTTAAAACTCTTAGTACTTAAACAATTCTTATTTTAATCTTAAGTGAGAGAGAGGGAAACGGATTATATCAAAAATTTATAGGATTGCAAAACAGGAGGATGAAGAGTTTTATGTGATTATCATTTTTCAGGAAATAAATGGAAAACTACTGCTTTTGCTTCCGAACCACAGCTACATGTGATCAAACCTTCCACCTGCATAAATCGGTCAAACCGTTGAAAACATTTCTGGCAGCCAATATTAAGCATAGGAATCAAAGATTTAAATTCACCTAAAATGAAAAAAAAACACCTCCAGTTTTCATTCTATTCCATGTAAATACAGTAAATTAAAGACTAGTCAACGTAAAAGAAATCCTAAGTAAGGCTGATACTCAAGAAATAAAATCAGTTATCTTTTTTGGTTCTAACTGAGAATATATCTTTTGAAACTAATCAATCAACTTATATAATTAGCCAAGTTCGTTTGTCTGTCTGTCTGTAACTCGATGTAATTAAGCTATTAAGATAGATCCAAGGTTCTCAATGGTACCATTGAATCAAGGGTAGTCAAATTGGATGAAATATTAGTTCATTTTGTCATTCCATGTTGGTTCCATGAAATTTTAACTGAAATTCTAACAAAACATACGTTCAAAACCAAATAATTTTGTTACCATTGCATCCATTTTAATGAAATTTGGCATACTTACTCAGTTGTTTACGCTGATTTCGAAACTCAAAACCATTTTTGCCGTAGAAGCTTCGTTCACAACTTAGCACAGTATTTAGATTACATTTACTTTATATTTGATAGTTGATAATAAAATGTTTTTTCAGATTTTTTTGTGCCTGTCAGCCGACAGGCTTTGCTGCTAATTGTTGTATATATGTTATCATGGTTTATCACTTCAGTTGAATTTTAACCATCAATCATTTCTTATGGAAAAAATACTGTTAAAATCTAGATTTTAGAGGTGAGTACACAACCGAAGGAGCTTCTTGAGGTCAATTAACACTGCCAATTTTAGTAGATAAAACAAATTACCTAAGAGATTGCCAAGTAATGTCTTGAGAGTCAATGGTTATTTCTAGAAACTTACCTGCAGAAGTGTTAGAATTTGTAATGTGTTGTAAGTGAAGGATATATAGATCTAGGATGTTCTGTAAAATGTAAAACATGGTAAAGATTGAATTTAAGATAAAACAATTCAAAGGAAGTCATAAATATTCTTTTATTTCGGAATTTACCAGTTTGGATAAAAAAAAGGAGAAAAAGGACTTCTATATTCATCGAATTAGAAAATCAATAAGTTTTGTTATATTACTTTACTATGAGTTTAGCTGTTTCATTTTCTCTCTGATCTTGATAAATAAAAAAATGCATCATTTTCTACCGATGTTTTTCATTTTTATACCCAAACTGTGATTAATTCCAACTCCTCTTACCTAAAATATACGTAGGACTTCAGCGGTTTCATTTTCTCTCTCATCTTGATAAATAAAAAATGTTTCATTTCCTATCGATTCATTTTCATTTTTGTTCCCAAAATGTGATTCATTACAAATATTCTTACCTAAAATTTACATTAAAAAAAAAACAAAAAAAAACTTTCATCTAAAATTCGAACCAGTTCACTTAAAAGACGAGAGCGCTACGCGATGAGCCACTTACTCGTTTATCCCTTGGTTAACGTTCAGTAAATATAAGCCCTTTTAAATTTCTCGAAAATTCCTGGAATATGTGGCTTTGGGAACTTGGCATATTCTGCTGTAAGGATGAACCCGACTATATGATAGTCCCTTGTAAGAATTTTGCACTTGGATTTCTAAATGAACAACACAATAATTCTCCAATATAAAAAAAAAAATTCAAAAGAAAATGTCCTAGAAGCTTTTAGCTGAATAGGATCTAAATTCACTTCCGCTCAAAATAAGTGTCAAACCTATTTCTGGAATCTTCGCTGATGTCATCCCGTAGAAGCATTTGGTAAAAATAACAACTTCTAATTTTTATTTTATCTTTACTTCTCAAATATCAATACATAAATACATATTACATTCTTTTTTTATAAACGTTTAGATATTTTAAAGATTTATTTATTTTTAACAAAGCAATAGTTTATTAAATACTCCGAATTAAGTGTAACTTAAACAACGATTCATTGAAAACGGGAAAACCTAAATAATAATTATTTTTGTATTTTTTCATTATGAAAAATCTTTAGTATTATTTGTTTCTAGCTTAATAATAATAATTAGCTAATTAATATTATTAATTAATATTTTATTAATATTTATATTAACAAATGTTTAAAATATTCAGAAATAAAGGAAGAATATTATTAGTAATATTACTACAATTATTATGCCAGATAATTCTAAATTTTTTAATTATAAAACAATTTAAATTTAACAAAAAACCAAGACGATTTCTAATTCTACAAAAGATTTTATAATGTGCGGAGAAGAAATAAGAAAGGAAGATGATAAGAAGTATAAATTAATAAATTATCCAATTGAACCGATAACTGTAAAACAATGCAAGGAAAAAAACGCCAGCAAATTTAGTTTGAATTTCTATGTACATTTTGATCCTATAAAAGGAACAAAAAACGACACTTGAATAAGAAAAGTTTATTATTTTACTTGAATTTATTATTATTCAAGTAATTGAAAGTAATGTTCAGAAAAATGGTTTCTTTTTGTTTAATAATCTCACAATTCTCATTAATTTATTTCTCACCCGTGGAAATAAATAATTCATTTCTCTCCCAACTTTTCTTTGTTATCGGATGGAAATACTTTTTCCATAAGAATCTCACGCAAAAATAGATTTTTTTCCTACTAATCTAATCATTTTACCTTTCTAAAACTTCTATAGAAGAAGTTTTACTTTTATATGTCCCAATTTTAGCGGTAGTTCAGATCATTTGTCCCTAAAACAAATGGAGACTTTTTTTTTAGTGAGGAAATGGGACGAGTGAGAATAAAAGATACAGCCAAAGAATCTCATGAGCGCGATAAGTGATAAGCGGATCTATAGTTAATAAGTTGAGTGATCTAGATCTAGAATTATCTAGATCTGATTAGATTCTGGAATGCATTGGACAATAAGAAGAACTGCGTCAATTAACAGAAAAAAACAACGAAATCTAAAATATCAAAATCAAACTGTCTCTTGAACAGTGAAATGTTACCACAGTCCAATTCCAATTAGATCTCCGTGTTTTTAGCCCCTGCTTAGGAGCAGATCGTCCTCAAGTAACTAAGAATAATATATTAAATTTTATAAATGAAAGTTACAATTTACTGTGTATGCCTTTATTTAAATATCCATGATAAGATTACTTTAAATCAAAAAGATTAAAGTAATTTCAAATTGGCGAGTTTAACTCTTCTGTCGAGATCTCATTACAGTTTGGTAATTAAATACTTATTTTAAGATTCATTTTTTCTTCAACGCCCAGAAGTAGATTCTTCGTTCAACTAATAATGCTTTGATGTAAATTAGGTTTTTATAATATTAGATCATCGAGGGTGGAGGATTTTATTATCGTTACTGTTAATAACTATTTTACTTTATTGACTTGTTAGTAACATTTAACTTCCTGACTATTTAAAGTTTCTCAACACGGAGATAGTCTTGCAAATGTATTCTAATTGAAATATACTGTGAATATCTACATGCTTTTTTTGATATCATATCACATCTTTTTGTTTATGTAAATATTTATATGTTAAAATTTATTTTATCCTATAATAAATTCTATGTTTTAAATTCAATATCAAGGTAAATCATCTAACAGAAATGAAGCAAAAAAAAAAAAAAAAAATTATCAGCATTTCGATATTTTTTTCTGCTTCTCCGCTATCGGTTTTTTTTGTGCGTAATCGGCATTATAAAGCAACTAAACAAAACTAAAAATTAGTAATTTAATAAAAATCCATTATTGCTTAAGGAGATGAAATAATTCGTTAAAACATATAACGTTTCTACAACATTTAATAATTTATTTACTTCTGACAAATCCATAAAGGTCGTTCAAATTGAAGTAGGAATTTGCTATTTTTACCATTGACTTCTATTGGATCATTCGATGGAAGCAAACTTAGAGTATCCACATTTATTGCTTTATCTTAAAAGATCGTCCTCGTTTGTCCATTGTCTGTAGATTTACTTGATGTTATGTCAATGAAAGCATTCTTAAGAATACAAAGATCTTGAATTGGATTAAAAAAACAAAAACAAAAATAAAACCTCTAAAAATTATCTCATAAATAATAACATTTAGTTATTTGTTAAGTAAATTCATAATTTGTGACTGTTATATGTTGTTAAGAAGTCCAGTCCTTCGACGATTTCTGAGTTGCTCAATGTCAGGGTGTGCAACAAAAAATGACGACAATTAAAATTCCTTCTTATAATGATAAAACTTTATATCACCAAACAGTTTTTTCAGAAAACTGAGACAGATTCTGCATAATTTTAAATTATTTCTATAAATTCTGTAGTTTTGTTTTTTTCCACAAAGAACCTGAATGAAATCAAACAATGATGTAAAGAAAATAAATTGAGTCAAGAATTGTTTTCTTCTCTTATTTTTTTTTACTTTTCCAAACAACTTCCCTTCAAAAAACTTTAAAATAACATTAGAAAACATCTTTTTAATCTTTAAATTTAAAATAATTTTAACAGATACTTAACCAAACCCGTTCCAATAGTCTTAAAATTAGTAGTTAAATTCGTAATAAGAAGCTTAGGTGATAAAAAACTCCTACACCATTATTAAATAGCAAACTGTCTTAACAAAGACCAATATAAAATCCAATTTACAATAAATAAAGTGTAATTTTATAAAATTTTATAGCAGTTCATTAGAACGGGCACTATTCTTAAAATAGCCATAAATGCATATTTGAAAATAAGTAAAATTAAAATTCTTGTCATTTATATATAATTATTGAAATTAATCCTTCGAGATTCATGTTTTAGTCTCATAAACATTTTCCCAGGCAAGATCTTGCTAATTTCGTTGATGACCCCATTGGGGTCCATAAACCAAAAACATCTTATTTAAATATATATATGGATATATGTATATATATTCAGAGTTTTATTTATTTTGTTGCTGAAATGGGCTTTAAAAATAACTCATTAGTCCCTGGTAAGAATAACAGTCAGCCATTTTCCCCCCAGGGAATTTCTGTCCTGGCTCCAGTTTCTGCTGTAGATATCAACAAGGAGAATGAATTTTTTCTGTCAGATTGCAACCCTGATTCTTCTTTTTCGTTTTTGACATAGGTACAAAATCCACGTTTAAAATCACTTCCAAGATTTATTTCAAGAAATAAATGAAGATCTATCTCTAGGCGCTTTCTCATTGGCTGGCCAAAGAGATCATCAAACAATTGATATTTGTTTCTCTTTTCTTTTGTCATAATTTAAATAACAAAATAAAACGAAATAAAACATTACAAAAAATGTTCCAGTAGTTAAGACATACATATAACTCCTGAAATATCAGCACTAAAATCATTTTCTTAATAATAAATTTGCAAAATTTCTGCAGAATAAACACATTTGAAAATTTGCAATAAGAAAATACAGTGTTAAAAGGTGAATTTGAAGAATGACTTTGAAAAATTAACTGATATTTCCAATGTAAACTGTTTTGTATCGAAATCACTAATATGCTTGAGACCTTTTTTTTTCTTTTAAACATTTTTCTTTTCAATGCATTGGATATTAAAAAACAAACCACTACCCCATTTCACTGAAGTCTATCTTTCTTTTAATCTAAATTCATCCTCTATTTGCTATTAGTCCTGTTTGTTATTTTTAGACTTTTAAAAGAGACATTGCATCCATCTTCCCGTTTCGTTTATTTATACTTCTGGAAATTGTCATAAAGCATTCATCTTAATTTTCCTATCATGTTCTTTACAAACCACCTTCTGCATTTCTTTGAGAAGACAAAGAAGGGATTTGAGTTGTCTTAATCTGCATTGTGAATTCCACAAGCATTGCTTTACGTTTTTGTTTTGTTTTTATTTTTTTGTTTTTGTTTTTTATTTTATATTTTTTAAGGGTTGTTTTAGGCAAAAGTTACATTATAGGCTCCTATTTCCATAGGCTGTATCGATATCTCCGAGATAGAGTCCAGTGTCTGAATGGTTTGCATAGCGGTGAGAGACGTCTTGTGCACTACGCCCACATGGACTTCCTTAAACCTTACTCCTCGAGAAAGAGTGCCTGCTGTCAAGGAGCAGTTATGTAATTCTGCCGGGAAATCGCAACTATATCCCTGATTGTGTATCAGGAGCAGGCTACTTCGCGATGGAAATTCAAAGTAGGATTTGACAGGCAGAACGCGAAGTGTGACCATGTGAAAGTCGCACGGCAAGGACCGACTAAGAAGTTGTACTTTTCTGCGCAGTTGTGGACTCGTCCTAGAATCAACGACGAGGACACCAGCCGGATAGTTGAGGGCGTTGCCCAACCGGTTGGCGAGAAGGGTGGGTCGAGAATACCCCTCCCCTTGCTTTGCAGCACGCTCCTCAAGCAGGAGCCAAAAATGTGTGACAGTTCTCTTGTTGTCCAATACTCCCTCGCCCATGCCACGACTGTCATCGTATAAAGAACGTCTATCAAGCATCACTTCAAGCCACCCGCTCTGCCAACTGGTTCCGCCCTGGGAATGGGACGTTAGCAACGACAGGCGAACGCTGGAGTCCTGAATATACGCCTGAGAAGTTATAGGATAATAGTTTCCCTCTACACCAATCTTTGGTATCACAACTCTCCTCATCATCTGGAAAGCATTTAGATCAGTATAAAATGTATTCTCACTATTAATGTCCGTTTCGAGACGCATATATAGTTCCGTGTCACGAAATCTCGGAGGTACAGGGAATTCAACATAATTATCCATATGTAAACCTTTGCCGAGCATTCCCGACGTGTGATACACTTTTACAGTATGCAGTAGAAAATCAGGATAGAGAATTGTCACTTCAGAGGCCACAGCACCCCTGAGGATACTGAAATATGGGGCATTATCGGAAATATTCCGTTGTGGCTGGCGGGGCTCTGGCATAAACAGATATGCTCCACTATGATACTGAGCGGAGACATAGGCACGGAACACCATTTTGACACGAGAAATTCGACCACTCGATCGCAACATCACTGACTGCAGAAGACCAGTTTCTCGGCTAAAAGTAGCCCGGAGATGAGGATTTTCCAGGCGCAGATCGTCTGCAGCCATTTGTTCCTTTTGAATTGGAAAAACTGGATCCTAGGGGAAAAAAAAATAATTAATGTTAATACTTTATAGAAAAATGTCTTGTTATGCTTCTAATTAAATCTATTCAAATTAAATCTTGGTTAGGTATGAAATTTATTTTTCATGCATAATGTTTTGAATTGTATCTACATAAAAAAAATACAATTATAAACGAAATATTTAGTAAATCTGTATAATATTTGGAATCTATATTACTAAAATCGTTTATTTCTCTTTCTGTCTGTCTGTCTGTCTGTCTGTCTGTCCGATGCAATTTCCTGAGCGAATGGAAAATAGAAATAATTTTTACAATGAAACGTCCGCAACAGGAATCGAACCTACAACCTTCTGATCCGAAGTCAGACGTCTTATCCATTAGTAAAACGTGACTACTACTCACTTTATATTGTTTTCTGACTTATGTGTCCTTCCCCTTTCCCCAATCAATAATGAATGAATTCAACCTTTTTGTTTTTTGAATCTCAAGATTTTTTACTTATTTCCGATCCGTCTGTTTATTTTGAATTCGAAAATAACAATTAGAACTACAATTGCCGAAAATGTTGGAATATTTTAAATATAATAATATTCTTACTTAACCAAAATCTATATGATATTGAAAAACAAGCACGTGTACACGGGAGATGTTTGCATAAAAAAGAGGCAAGAAAGAAAGAAGCACTATTTCTATTAGATAGAATACTGAAAAATCACTATTTGTAACTCAAAAACCACTGAAAGATATCAATTGTAATTAAAAAAAGAGAGTCAAGAAAGAAAGAAGCACTATTTCTATTAGGTAGAATACTGAAAAATCACTATTTGTAACTTAAAAACCAATACTATTTGTAACTAAAAAACCACTGAACAGTATATCTATTTTACTAAAAGCTTTTATTTCTCTGTCTGTCTGATGCAATTGTTGTAATTTGTGAAAATAGAAATAATTTCTACAAATTCATTACGGTAATAGAACATGCAACCTTCTGCTCCGAAGTTAGACGTCTTTTTATTTTGAATTCGAAAATGACAATTAGAACTACAATTGCCGAAATATTGGAATATTTTAAATATAATTAAGCCATTAGACCACGAGGACTACATTCTAATCTCAATAAAAAATAAAAATATATCATAGATATATGATTCACACGCTGGTTCTAAAAGTAGTCGTGGATTGACAGAATATAAACATCAAAAATTAAATTTAAAAAAAAATTAAAAAATTTTAGTTTTAGTTTACTTGATGTAATTTGTGTGTGTGTGTTTTTTTTAATAAATAAAAAGTTGTTTTCTGTTACAAAAGCGAGGCTTCGGCGCGAAGCGACGGGTAGCCGACTAGTCATTTATAAATAATTATAGAAATACATAGATGATTACAAATATCTATTTCTGTGAGGTTTATGGTGTATACAAATTTTATGAGAACTTACAAATCCGATATGTCGATAAAGATATGTATTGAAATTTACATATGGATATACTGCTAGATAATGTAATGTATACCTAGAGAAAGAAAAGCATTGCCAAATCCATTGTATTGTATATATACAGTGTATTGTTTTGTAAATTTTCACCTCTACGCATTAGGCACATCAGGTCTTAACTTCATTTCATTTATGTTATTTCAACACTATTGTGGAATTTACATTGGCCTTCATCGTCATGATGATAGTTATAGAATATTCCTTCACGATTGTCCATATGTAGGCGTCAGGTTTGGCAAAATCTGGAGAATGCAGTAATTAAGGAATCGATGAAACGTGAAAAGAAATTCTAATGGTAAAGTTTTCAAGACATCGCCTCCTTGTCCATATAGTTTAATATGGTCACGAGATCCAAATTCCTGGCCCAACAAAATTTAAGCTGATCAATTACTTGATTTTTTCTTTTCCCATTTGTTGTTTAATATTGAAAAAAATCCCATAATAGGTTTAAAAGATAATATTTATTTTCCTGGGAAAATTGTTTATTAAATTTAACTCTTATATGTTTCATAACATTTCTATTACATTTTCAAAAGAGAATTATCATTTGTTCTTAATAATACATGATTTCCCACAGCATAAGATGAGCAACATTAAAAAGTGAACAAAGACAATATTCCGAAAGCCAAGATCCCGATGTGGTTGCTCTATCAAAAGAAAGAGCGCCTCATCTATAAACGATCCAGATAAGAAGGATTTTCTTACTGCAGAGCTCAGCAGCGGCTGATAGTGCTGTAATCTTTAAATGAGTCAAACAAGTATCAATGTAAGAAAATACACTCAACTCCTTATGCAGAACGCTTGTTAGAGCGCAATCTTTCGCTGAAAGCGTTCTGAAAAATGTAATACCTAATGTAAGAATCTGCTGTTTAGTTTTTATCAGTTATTTTCTGACTGACCACTTCTGTGATTCAAAATATTTCCCAAACTTTTAGGATTTCATTATACCATGCCTCGGCGCATGTTATTCAAAATGGAGGGATATTATTACGAACTTGTGGGGATGAATAAATGGCGCATGAGTAAAAACAATGTTCAGCGACACTTTTTTTTTTTTTTTTTTAGATTGTCGAATTAGCCACCACACTTAATTAAAAATATGAATTACATCTAACTACATAAAAAGACAAGACCTGACTCACTCACTCACTCACTCACTCACTCACACATTCATTCATTCATTCATTCATTCATTCATTCATTCATTCATTGACAGATCAACACCCAGCCCAAACCGTTGGACCAAGAAAGCTGAAATTTTGCACAGAGGTTCCTTTTATGGTGTAGACACGAAATAAGGCCGGATTTTGCGAAATTCTGACGGGTTCGGGAATAACGAGGGTTTATTGTCGATTTAAAGGTTTCTTATTTCCGTAATTATTTCCGTAACTATAATTAGTAGAGACTTCAAATTTGGTATGTAAGTAGGTAATTATAATCACTAAAACCCTTTTTCAGGATTTTCGAAATTCCCTCGGGATAGGATAAAAACCCTTGCTTTAAACTATAAAGCTGAAAATTTGCTTCCGTTACCAATGTTAGGTTTTAGGAGTTGTTATCGTGACAATTAGATAAACTACACAAAAGTTGTTATGCAACAATTGGAGCTAAACTACTGTTCTGCACAAAAGCGCTTCATATGCACCAGGTGGCGACAATGGGAACTATACAAATAGTATTGTGCAACAATTAGAAATAAAATATTGTTGTATAATAGCGACGGGGTTTTCGGATTAGATGTAGATTTGTAATGATCAGATGATTTTTTACGAACTAAGGTAAAGGAAAGATTTGAAGTACAAAATTGAATTAGGGGTGTACACTGGGAGGACGGTGAGTGAATGGGCAAACATGGTTCAAAGATACTTCTACGAGGTTTTCGGGATAGATGTAGATTTGTAATGAGATCAGACCTTTTGAGGTGATGCTGTTTTTTTTGTTTGTTTTTTTTTTGTACAAACCGAGAAAGTTCCAAGTGATCTCGCAATTGCAATTTCTTTATCATCCAGATGCGGACTTTTGTTTTTTGTAACACGAGCGAAGAACGGGTCTTTGGCTAGTTTACAATGGATATCAATGGGACGAGGGAGCAGTTTTTATTATAAATATAATTAATTTTGTGTGATGGCTAAATCGATAATTTTAAAATAACTTTCCCAAACTTAGAGGACATGTTTTTCAATATCTTTTCATTTAGTCATTTTCAAAAAGAAACTACTTCTCTGCATTTTTGACAGGCATCCACACCATAACAATATTTGGCGACTGCGGCACTAACACAATAACTGTTGCATAACTATTTTACCCTTTTTTTATTGGTATTTAAGAAGAAAGCTCAATCTATCAAACATTTTTTGTATAAAAACAAATGAAATTCAGTTGGATGATGGTCTTTAAGTGAGTTTTCAATAGAATTATGAAGAGTAAGCTGATTGCATCAGATCCTGTTTCGCTACAATCAATTCACTAGATTCTTACGAAGCGTAAAACAAACAACATCTCAATCTTTGTTATCAATTGCAATGCTCAATTTTTATTGTCTTCAGTTAGTTGAGCATTTTATTTTATAATGAAAATAAATTAAAATAATCACAATTAAAAACCTTACTTCTCATTTCAGCTGTAAACGGAAGTGAATCAAACAAAGGCCTTCCAATCAAAGCTTCATCAAAGCAAATATTACATCAACACATTTATTTGTGAATTACCTTGAAATCATTATTAAGTTACTATGATTAATATGATTTAATATTCTCTGAACTTCGGACTTGAAAGGAATCGCCAACTTCCAAAATAAGTAAAAACTCTAGAAGCAAGAGAAAGAACAAGTGTCTTGGAATAGCTTTTCTTTTTTTTTTGCTCTTTTATCAGTCTGTGTTCATCCCTCCGCAAAGTAAGTTGGAAGAGCTGGACGAATCTTTCTAAACTTGGCATGTACATTGAAAGTCAAGAAACGATCAACCTTTCATTTGAAATTTTATCCGTATAGGTCTTTGCCGAAAAGTTATCTAAAGTGATAAAAACAATGGATTTCTACAGAAAATGTCTTTTCTGATATTAACCACTGAATACTATTAATATTAGGAATAAGATTTTACGTGCACATTTCATATTAGAGTCAAAATTAAAGCCAAAGCACATGAACATTCATGTGCATTGGCTTTAATTTTGACCCTGCTATTAATATTCTGGCGAGTTTTAAGATTATTAAAATGAATTGATTTGGGCAATTGTTTGAGGATTTAATTCTTTTTTTTTTTTTTTTTTTTTGATGAAAACAAAATCTCTGGTGTTTGTATTCAGAAGATATTTATACAGTAAAAAAAAATAAAAATAAAAAAATTCTACAACAGTTTTTGTTTCTATCTCATTTTTGATTTGAAAAAGAAAACAAGCAAAGTAAGTTTCTCTTACCTGGTCATCGACGCCCAATCCTCCATTGTACAGAGTGACCGAGGCAATAGTGGAAGAATCCCTCACTTCCACGCGTCGAATCGAATAGGTCACTAAGGAAAGCGCAGGTAAATCAGCCAAAAATAATAACTCATACTGGTCTCGTACCATTTGGAAAGGGCCCGCAGATGCATTCCAAACAGGCCCTAACTGATAAGGAACTGCACGACCATCAGCATCAAACACCCTAATGTTGGTGTGTGTAACGACAACTTGCACTGGCTCTTGGTGCGCTTGAGCCAGCGAATTAAATACAATCAGCTTCACCTTGTAAAGAAAGAAAATAGCATTAAAATTTGACCAAAACAATAATAAAAAGGTATTTTTTTCAATATAAAGAATTTTTTAATTTCCATTTTTTTATAATACAGCAATAGGAAATTTTGTTAATAAATTACGACGGAGTCGTCTCCTTTATTAATGGCACTGATAGAATGTTCCAAAATGTTTTGATGTCACACAATTAATCTTTTGCAAATATGATCAATGCTTCATGGACATCAAAGTATGATTTACAAAAACAAAACAAAAAAAATGTCACATACCAAAGAATTTCTTTAAAATAAGTATAGATCGTTTAGAAGCCTCAAATAATAAATAAATTTCCAAAGTTTAACATGAGTACAAATACATGAGAAATATAAGAAAAACGCACTAGATTAAGATTAAGAGTTCACTGATCTGTTTTTTGAAATTGTGATACCGGGAATCCAAGATGGACCATTTCTGGTTTCCTGACCTTCATCAGCTGGATCCGCCCAGTATTTTGCATTGTATATTTCTTGTTTAACAATTAATCCCTTACATGCTAAGCGATCGCTAGCGGGGATTAACTGACTGGCCTTTTTATTCTTTATTTAGGTTCTGATATTTTTTTTGATTGGAGGACCATTGTGAAGTTTTTTTTTTTCTTTGTATGTTTCCGAGTTCACTAAGATATAAGATACTGGGCGGATCCAATTGACGAAGGTCAGGAAACCAGAAATGGTCCATCTTGGATTTCAGGTATCACAATTTCAAAAAACAGATCAGTGAACTCTTAACCTTAGTCTGGTGCGTTTTTCTTTTATTTCTCAAATATATAAATTTATTTAAAAATATGAAACAATTACTTTTATAATTACTTTTCAATATTAAACCCAATTCCCATTCTTATAAAACTAGATTCAATCCTGTTCTTCTACTAACAAAAACAAGATCCAACTATCAAAGAAGAGCAGTCAGTTATTCAGCTCCTCTAAATTGGAATATAATTTCAAAGGAAATTCGTGATTGCTCTTCTCTGGCACAATTTAAAAGAAAACTTACACAACACTTATCTACTCAACTCAATCTTAATAAATCCTCGTAGATGTATAATTCCGCTTTTTACAAGAACCTAATAATTGATTGTAATCTCCTCTCTTTCTTCTCACTCTCTCCTTTTTTATTTTATCTTTCCTCTATCTAGATAAACGTCATCAGTCTACTTTTATATTACACTAAGCGGGTACCGTCGCTTCGCTCCGGAATCCATGCATGTATAGCATTAAAAAAAAAACTTTATTTATTTAAGCTGGGCGAACACGTAGCAATAGGAGACAATATTGTTGGACAATATTGCTCGTTTTTATTGCTGCAAACGGTTGTCAGTTCATATCAAGCGCGAACACAGAGTTTTTCCTAAACGAGTATTGCCCTGAATATTGATGGTTACGGCGCTTCGTGTTTCACTAGGGAGCCCTAGTCATTAACACTCAGTGAGAACGCCTTATAAACACACCACACGAGCAGAGCATAAATGCACTGGGAACAATATTCCCAGCAATTGTACGACATCGGTTTTATTTATACAATTTATTTGCGAATAAAATGGGAGCGATCGAGTGTAAGCGTACTTGCGGTTAAGCCTAAACTTGTTAAGAACGTACAGAATCGATCTAGTATTAAATGCCTTACCGCGGTAGAAATGAATTACGATTCTTTCATTATCAATTGACAACATGTTGTTGTTTGAATTATCGTTTTTGGCCGACCCATTTTGCTGATTTTAAGCCTTCTTTCTCAACAAAAATGGTCGGCATGAGTGAGTGATTTTTCGATTTTCAAAGTCCCGCCTTCCTTCGACGTCACCATTGTCACGTGATTTCATCCGTTCATGTGATTCGCTCGCGAACCAGCAATATTTCCCGACAATATTGTTCCAGCAATATTGTTCCTTTTGTACCGGCAATACGAAATGGGCAATATTGGGCAATATTGTTCATTTTTATTGCTGCAAACGGTTGTCAGGTTGTTAGGAAATTATTATCGAGATCGGAGAATATACGACTTCCCAGCACGTTGTGACCTTCTCCGCTTAACTCAGGTGTATTGCGGGTTGGCGCCACACACCTGGGGTTGCCGCCACACACTTCATGGTCAGTTTGTCAGATTGGTTGACGTTTATGTTTACTGCTCCGCTCCTATTGGTCGTAGCGGGATGTTATACAGCCTATAATGAGTTGGTTCGTCTTCTCGAGCTGCTTATATACTGTCGGGGGGGGGGGAGCTAAGTATGTTGCAAAAAGTCCATTCAGATGTAGGTCTATTTAATAATAAGTTTTTTCAATGATCACTTTCCAAAAGAATAAGATACAGATACGTCAGTGCTTTAATAAAAGCTTTCTTCTCGTTTTTTTCATTATTTGTTTCTTTTTTTCTTGTCTTTATCTTTATTTATTTTTTGGATGGGGTGGGGGGGATTCAGCCCCCATCCCAACCCCATGGGTGTGTTTATCAAAAAAATGCATCATCAGCACTAAAACTTAACGATTTAGGAATTTTCATATTTACGGTGCCTTCTCACAATAGCCAACATGAAATGTTTCACATTTTTGCATGTATCTTGCAAACAAAGAAACGTTTGTGAATGACTGATATATAAAGTCTTATAACAGAACGACAAACAGAATAATGTTTTTATAATACAAAATAATAATAATAATTACAGTATATAATAGCCGGGTACCGTAGCTTCGCTCTGAAACTCTTGCATATAGAGCATTAAAAACAGAACTTTATTTATTTAGCAAATTAATATTGACATCGTAGAATATACAACTTCCCAGCCCGTTTAATTCAGGCCTTCTCCGCTTAACTCAGGTGTATTGCGGGTTTGCGCTCACACGGAGGGGTTGCCGCCAAACACTTCATTTTTGAATGTATCTTCCAAGCGCATAAACATTTGTGAATGACTGATACATCGTTCGATAGAACTTTCAAATACCAACATTTTCTCAATAAAATGTTCTCTTCCAACTTTTATACTTTTCGTTTAAATTGAGAAAAAGTCAAAATTTGACCCTTTAAAAGACGCCATCTTGGAAACCAAAAACTTTTTTCGAAAGATTTTTGTAGCATTTTGTTTGTCTTAAAAAGATCTACATTTTATCCATTTACATGACCACTCTATCTCTTATAGTTTGGTCAAAAAAGTGAAAAAACGTAAAGTCTTATGACTTGATGACAGACAGAATAACGCTTTTATTATATAAGATAATTTTCTCAGCATATATTCTCAAAATATGAACTGAATTTTTTTCCCCCTTCAAAATGTATACAGTAAAATATTTGTAAAAAAAGAAAAATAATTCACTTTCTTCATCTTTTATTTTTTTCCCTTTAATGCCTTTTGTTTTATTTTCATCTTCGATGCCGACACCCCTTTGTATTCTCGACGGGATCTCACTTAAGACAACTAGGATGTCAAAACTATAATCAATATATCCTGTCGTAAATGATTTTTTGATAGAAAATAAATTATTATTATTATTATTATTATTATTATTATTATTATCTATAGTTAATAGATTCGTATATCTATATATAAGTTATGTATAGGTACGCGTAAAATTTGTAAAGTCCTTCTTTCTGAAAATTGCATAAAACGCAACACTTCTCATAAATAGAACACGTATTTCACGCTACAAGATATATTAAGTAGTGAATTAAGCGAAACATTAACAACTCTTGCTTCCAACTTGTATCGGGCAAAGCCTGGTAATTCATGAAGTTACATGAAATAAAGAGTTAAAATTTTGGTTATAATACAGTAAACTCCCGATTATCCGCGGAATTGGGTGACGCGGCAACCACGGATAAGCGAATTCCGCGGATAACCCGAAATACGACGAAAATCAACACAAAAATGCTTATAACCTGTTTTATTTACATTAAAATGGCAATACATACAGTTACAGTACATACATCATAAACAATTATTTTATTTTAAATTCATTTTTAAATTTTATTATTACGGGAAGGCCCTCCCGTAATTTAGTTTAATCTGCCGGCTTAAGCTCCGCCCACAAGGTCGTTCTTTAAATTGTTTCACTTACTTTGTTAGCCTCTTTTATTGCTTACCTTATTCTAGATGTTATTTTTTTTTAATTCCGTAATTTATTGTACAGTAAAAAAAAATGGAAACAGGAGAGGTCCGCGGATAATCGGGAGTTTACTGTATTTGTTTTAATAAAAACAACAAATAAAAACACAAGCTCCCCTTGCGTTTCAATCGAGAAGGAAATGTAACTAAATTAAATATAAATTTATAAGATATAATTAATTTATATATTTTTATATTTAATGCAAGCAACAATTAAGAATCAAATAGATAAGAGTAAGATAAAACAAAAGCTCTTTTTAATTATTATTAAACTATTTAATTTAATGAGTGAGTTAATATCAAGTTAGAGCATCTTGGAAAATCCTGGATGTAGGGGTCCGACTAAGATATTATTGACAGAATACATAGCCGCTCTAGTTATTAAAGTTATTTATTACTATGCATAATTGGAAACATCTATATAAACGTATGTTTATTGATATTTAATTTCTTTTGATAATATTTCACTGAGATTAATTTTTTGACACATCGAATTGCGACCCCCAATAAGCCTAACGCCCTGGACGGCCGTCTAGCCCGCCTCCTAATCGGTATGAAGGATAGCTTTATCTAGAAAACTGGTAATTTTCTAGGCTACCGACCCTCTCTTGATGCTTATGTTGATTCTTTACTTGAAGTACTTCTATTAAAGAATCAAAACAAGTGAGTTCCTGATTGGAAAATGTCTTTTCTGTTTCAATTATGGAGAGGAGTTGGGAACGGCCGTTTCTAATCAGGTGCTGACTTGCTTTGATTCTTTAATATTGTTCATAGCACGTTAAATTTACGATTTAATCCTTCTATTACGGTTTGGGAAATACCTCTTCTCTACTCAAATGCATGATAATGAATTTAACAGTAATATTTCCCAACATAAATCTTAAGACGAAATCTTCCTAACTATGATTTGTTAAACCTATGTCGGCAACTACGTCTATAAAATGCATCTTACAAATATAAATGGACTTAAATAAAAAAAAATGCTTGTAGATGTAAAGGGCAATGTATAAGTAAAATCCAAGAACCGCTAAATTGATGTTGCAGAACAAACGAAAGCACTCGGTAAGGATGCAAGAGGGTGTTTTCTTTAGAATTTATGGAGCCACAATAGCCTTGAATACAAGACAATACAATACTACTGTATATCTGCTGAATTACAATTAAGTTGAATGCGAGGCGTTTAAGTCCTCTATCTCCGGATAGTCGAAGATCTGGATGAAGCAATACATCCTGCAGCATCTAATTGATTCTTATAGAATCCAAGATTTTTGTCATGAAGAGGACAATTCTTAATCTTGCAGTTTCAGCACATTCTCAAAATTTTGAACTATTTCCATGATTATCCACAACTTTGTTAGTTTTGATTTGGAATCAGGTCCTCATCTTTTCATTTACATAAAACGCGAATCTATGTTTGTTTCTGGACTTTGTTTTGTCCAGAAACCTGTCATCTTGTGGTTATGTTGTCTTTTGAGCTTTAGTTTCATCCTCCTAATATTCTCATTTCTTACACATCGATCTTTGATGGGTTAAACAAAAGCTTACAATACCATACTTTTCTTAATTTAGCTACTTCTAGAAACATCTTCTAGAGGAAAATTTATATCCAATGCTTTTGCCTTGATTTTTCCTATTCAAAATAGACTTCTGAGATACATATCCTATAATAATCTTTCTTTCAAAAGTGAAAATTTTAAAATTCACTAAAATTACAGTATTAGTTTTATTTAAGATAATCAATTTAGGAGTTTAAGTTTTAATTCAGAAGAATGTAATTTAGTTAAAAGGATCTGAAATGAAAAGAAAAACTCGTTTGCTATTCCTTTTATGAATTAACTTAATGAAAAAAAAAACACATTCTATTTCTGACTTTAGCTTAATTTACAGTTTTCCAAAGAATAATGAAATATCTTACCTCTTGTGTTGGCGGAATAAAAATAGGCAACTTCTGAGGCAAAACCTGAAATCCTTGGCGTTCATGAGGAAACGCTAAGAAGGTAGGCAAATGTTTCACTTTCTTTTCGTTCTCGAGTTCAGTCTCTGCCGGCTTCTCAGTAACTAAATGTTGAACAGCATGTGTCATTACCTCAGCAGATGCCTGGATTCCAGCGAACAACTTGAGGCCATAATCATGCATCACGTGTGATCTCGACGTACCAGTGATAGCGTCGTGATGTTGAAAAACTCCCAGATTTGCTCTGGCAAGTGTAAGGCCTTCGTAGTCTCTTTCGAGAATCTGTGTGGTGCGGTTAAGACCTTCGTGTCGTGCCTTAGCGAGAGCAAACGAATACAGAATCTCGGAGCTTCGGAGACTGGCCTCCAATTCCCTGCAAAGAGCCTTCCAGTAAGGGCGGGTAGTATAATAACCGCTCCAGTAAGCAGGATGTCCTTCAATGAAAACGTCACTATACACGAAGAAATCACCGGCAAGCTTTGGAAGATTCGTTAAGGATCCTGTTCTTTCTCGCACAGCGTCGAAATAATCCGATACAGTGCCAAAGCCAACCTCTGCGTGCAATTCCTTATTGGAGTTGATGTAATCGAACATCATTTGATAATTTTTATATTGTTGGTCCCATTCAATGTCGTGGTCGTAGCGGAAATCATCTCCAAGGGGAATAAGCGCTACATTGTGAGGGAAGAGAGAAGCCGTGCGGCCATATTGGGCTAAAAGAGTCTCGGACCTCTCCTTGAGATTCCATTGGGTGATGGGTTGTGATCTCTGCGTGTATTCGGTGTATTCACCTTTGATTTTCCTGAAGTCAAAGGTAAGACAAATCTGGAAAAACAAACAGAAATGAGTTTCTAGAAATTACAAAATAGACTCAAATTAAGAAATCTAATTGAATTATTTACAACTTAAAAAAATTGACTGCTTTTTTTTTTTTCAAGTTAAATTTTCAGAAAATTTAAAGGATGAGAAGTAGAAGATACGATTCTTTCTGAATTTTTAGTTCAACATTCGAGCGAGATATTTTATTTTTTTTTGTCTGACTTCATTTCTATGAAGAAGCGCTTTTAGATCAAACAATGCCATTTTAACTGTTTCACCTTCTTCAAAAAATAAGACATAAAATTAAGTTGAAGCATTAATTAGAAGTTCAATAAAGTATGAAACTTAAATTATATTTAATAAACTTCGTCTTTTCGACACGAGACAATTTTACTTTCAATCTACTTAAAAGAAACGTTTTCTAACCTTCAAGAGCAAAACTTAACCGATTCAAGAGTTAGTATTTAATCAAACTTCATTAATCAAACCACGTAGAAACTCCACTAAAGTATTATATCTTCACTCCTCGGCAGATCAGTTAATTTTCAGTTTTCCTTTCTATTTTTTTTTATTCAATGTCTGAGAAACCAATACGTTAAATACTGATTAGTTTTTTCAAACTACCTGAGTCTGGGGTCCACAAGAATGCTTGATACTGTAGATGTCAAAAGGAGAATTATGACACAAAATGTCCGTGTCTCCTGTAGTGTCCCACATTTGTCTCCATCGGAAGTCGCCGCTTTGCTGTTCAGCCAGGTACTGCTTCCATCCAAAATGAATGCGTTGGATCACCATATTTTCCAATCCTGAGCGGTGTAACAGGTAAGGTAATGTCGCCCCGTGGCCAAACGGGTCAACGGACCATGCCGATTTAGGGACATAATTGAGATGCGTTTGTACCCACTGGTGACCCTCCACCATCTGTTCCAGCATGGCGTATAGATTGACGCTGGCTTCGTCTGTCATTACCCATCCCCCAGTGACTATCTCGAACCGTCCACTTCGCAGGAGATCCTTGAGAGCTTCTCGTTTCTGTGGGTGAGCCCTAAAAAAATATTTAATTACTAAACAATAATTTCTTAATAAATATTTCACAGTAATAACAATTTGTATCAAAGTTAAATTAATTCATTTAGTAATTTTAATGAATAACAAATTAATATAATATTTTAACTTGTAAAGGATTTCCTTAACATTAAAATAACTCTTTTTCAATTTCTTTTTATCGATCTTTTGAAAAAAAAAATTACAGATCAATAATTTAATTAAAGACATGGAAGAAATGAAAATAGATGGAGAAGAGGTGGAGAGAAGAGAAGAAGTCAGAAAAAAAGATCAGGGGATTCAAGGGTTTTCAAGAAAAGGCAAAGAAGAAGACGGGAGCAAAATGGACGGAAGAAAGAAGGAAACAACATGGAGAAAGAATGAAAGAATACTGGAAGAGAAGAAAGAAGGGAGAAAAATAATCATGACGAGTTATTTCACGTGATCCATAGTCGCACTTTATTTATTTTTCATTTATCCCACTTAGAATTTAACAACAATTTTCGTTTTCAAAATACTACTGAATTATCAAAAGGATTCAAAGTTGAAAAAGAAACGCTCGAATTAACTCTTCAAAAAAAGATTTTTTAAAAAGCAATTCAAACAGTAGATTGAATGTTAGATAAGTTAGTTTCAAAATAACAGAATTGTTCTTCGAGAATAAATTAACATTTAGGGATTGAAGTTTACAAATAATCATTCTCCATAAAAATAAATCTGTATTTTCAAGCACTTTCCAGGAAGGGATTTTGCCTGGGAATGGAAGTCTACACATAAAGATAATACTTTTTTTTTTTTGGAACTTTCTTACGAAATCTGTAATCATTTCTCACATCATTAATCTAAGAAGACGTCTTTGCTGTGACATCAAGGGATTAAAAAAAAAGTAACAAACTCTTGGGGGATTTTTTTTCTTGACAAAGATTACAGATATGTTTTGTCGAGGCGACCACAGGGGGATTAGAGCTTACGATTTCAGGCGGATTATGAAAAATTAATGAATTTAACATTCCTGCCCTCCTTTCTTGCTAATTTAGTCTATTTGTCATTTCTTTTTCGTCAGAGTAAACCGACAAATGAAGAGAACGAAAACTATGAGGAGTAACTTATGATTAAAATATGCCTTTCTCAAAGGAAATGATATTTTTATTAACTATAAGTCTCACTTCACAATTGCTTTTTAGATGTAAAATTTAGATATTAAAAAAAATAAAAAATTGTTTTCCTTTACAAATAAAACTTCCCACTGATATTGAATTCCCTACTAACCTAAGACAACCACAAGGAAGAACTGATCCAAATTCAACTTCAGACAGGGTGAAAAAATGCTAACTAAAATCCCTCCCTGCAATCCATTGTCTTCCATTAAGTTTCTAATACATTATTGAAATCCTTTCCTTTAGGTAAGGAAAAAAACAACAGAAAGAGACTTAAAACCGAGACATTAAGATGTAAATTATGCAAAAAAGAGATTCCAGAATCAGAAATGGTAGTGACACAAGTTGAGAGCGGGTTTGAAACTCATGACATTCAAAACATTTATCTTGATAACCCAAATGGAAAATTGTTTTATAAAAAATTTATGTTTATCATGTAAAATTCAAAGTAAGAGAAATTAAATAACTTTCTAAACAGGTTGAGAAATGGATCTAGAAAAAACAAAAAGGAAAATATTTTAGCAGTTCCAGAAAAACATCAACTATTAAATCCATGGATTAAAAAAAGAAATTCCCAAGCTAATCTTTAATTAATATATTGACAAAAACCAACAACAACAGAAAATTCAGTGAATCGACTCCAGCATTCAAGTAACAATTCACTTTGTTATCAATGTCTTCTACAATGTTGTCGCTGTAGAGGAAGATGAAATTTGGTTTTGCAACAGAAAGTTAAGAATTTCTTTTCATTTTTTGAAGCAGGTTCCACCGCTTTTAAATCATATAATTTAATTCCTGTAACCTAATGTAATTCCTGATTCTTTTGTGGTAGGAATGAAAGCAAACGTACTGCTCAACCTTATTCTAAAGTTCAACTCCTAAAGATCTACCTAAATTTGTTTATAATAATGATCACTGAAAAATAAGATTACCCTAGAAGCTGTAATTAAAGATGGTGTCGAAGACGGAGGCCAAAATTTAAAATATTTCACTTTCGTTGTTATTGGGGTAAATTTAAAAGTTTTTGTGGCATGCTGTTTTTCAATTAAATACTAAGAAAAAAACCCTAAGAATTATCACAAAAAATTATCCCTGGTTCATTACATCAAAATGCATTCTCTAAAGTTTTATCGACAACGTTGATCGTAACCCTTCTTTAACAGCAGCCCTAATTCCTTTCATGGTACAAGGTATTACTGTCAGATAACACTCAGATTCATACTTACCCTTAAAAAGGTACTTGAAACTTGTGGATGGTCAGGGCAATAAAAAAAATATTTAAACAACTACCCTTATCATACTCTCATACAGCTCCTATATCAGTTTCAGCAAATTACTGAAGTTGTCTTTAACAAGCGTAGTTGTGAGAGATTAGGTCAGTGACTCTGATGACACCAAGTAGATAATAAAATTCCTACAGGGAAATGAAACTCAGAAGATAACATTTCATGGTCTGGATTTTCTGCCCATCAAAAGACTTCAATAAAAATTCTGAAATGTAATCGAGTTTTATTGCCATTGTTAAATGAAAAAGTCCAATCACCTGCCGTTGTAACTAATTGCCTTTCAATTATCAGAAATATTTTTCAAGAATTTAATTTGAATTCGAATATTCTCACTGGAGATCAGCCTATTTAAGCTTCGGCAAGGAAATTCCAATGATAGTTTCCAGTGCGTTTCGGAAAAGACAAAGTCGTAGTGATGATGAGAGATCTTCATTATTGAAATTGCTATACTGAGTAGAATAGGATAATGGCTTTCAGGATCAGGTTGGACTGGAATTCTTATTGTTGCTGGGATAACTCGAGCTGAATCATTCGTTTCAGGCTCTCACGTAACCTTTAAGCTCACCAAGTAACAGTTGCTGCCCTTCAGATATTGAGAATCGGATTTGGAATTTAATTCAATCGTGTGAAAAACTTCAAGACTCGTCAATCCAGTTTCTGGACTGGTTAATCACAATGGAACTTGAGATCCTATTACTTTCCTATGTCCAAACCGTGCATGAAGGAAATTTCGCAAATTTTAAAAACATTATTCCCAAGATACGTTCTTGATGTTGGCTCTAAGACTACACGAATTATGCACGGCGGTTCGCAATTTTTTCCCAGACTTTGCAAGAACTCAAAACTCGTCATCCGACTATTCATGAAGAAGTATGAAAGGAAAGTTTATTAGTATAAAGAGTGACCGCGCTTTCTTGTCCATGGCTGACGATGAACAAAACAACAAACGATTAAAGTAATCGGTTTGCTAGATAATGCTTCTGTTCTTTTCATGTGCAGGAACCGGTTATTATAGAAATGAGCTCTGATTTTAAGAGCTCATGGGTTTTAGCTACAGAAGAAGTAGATGAAGTTGAAGACGAAGACATTAAAACACCGAGAAGATACAAACGCATTTCACAAAACATTTAGAAAAGAGTTGTGGCTCTTTAAGAGGCGTGGAAACCTATTTGACGAGAATATATTATCAAACAGCTATCTGCAAAATTAGAGCGACAGAAGAAGGAGAAAAATCTGTGAGACAGGCCTGGGAGATCATTGTAGAAGAACTGTTTGAACAAACAAATAATTACAGGGGAAATTTATGTCCATGTTGTTATTAAGAGATGTAATTTGGTTTTGTTTATGGAAAAAAAAACCATATAAAATACAAAGTGCAAATGCGAAACCTGAAGAAGTTGAGAAAGGATGTAAATATCTTTTGTGAGTTTTATGTCAGATTCGAGGTTGGGGTGTAATGGTGTATTTCGCGCATGAAAATCAACAATATCCTCCTACAATAAGCGAATTTGGAAAATCAAATAAGAAATCTGATATCATAAGTTGTTTAGCATATCAATTGTTTACACTTTCAACATGGCCAGAGAAACATTTCAGGCTACTCAGCTCTTATAATGGCTCTGGTTCATTGTCTACCACTTCAATGGCCCAAATTTCGTTGAATATTCAGAAACAATTTCCAAGACGGCCATTAAACATAGAATCTTTACTTACTAGGAAGCATTAAAGCTGACACCCGATCAAAAAGAGGTTTTGGCAAAGATTGTGAAAGGAAGTACACCTTTCCCAAGTTGATGATAATAATAAAAAAAAAATATTCCATCTCTCTTATTGTGTACACAGAGAAACAATTAATTCGTTTATATCAGAGCAACTTTGTTCCTTGCTTCCATGAAGAAGATACCAGAATTTTATTACAACTCAAAGATGTGATATTGGCAGGTCATAAAAATGTTTATTTTAAAGATGTTCAATACAGCTTTCAAGGCGGCAGAGATAGATTTAAGCTCTATTTACAAGAATTTGTATAGAAACGATACACTCAGATGTCCTCATCATATCTATAGAGGAGATTTGAGAAATCTAGGCTTACAAGAAATAGGGTTCGACTTTGAATTGGAAAGAACAGAAAGCAATTCGCTCTCAATGAGCCCATTAAAAATTCCATCTGATATTTGCGAAGCACTGCCATTTTTTTTCTCGCTTTCATCGGCTGTGATACATGTCATCTTTTGATGGAATAGATATAATGAAGGCATGGAATGTTTGGAGAAAGATGTCGGAAGTTTTATTACAGCTTTCAAGAGATTACAATATTTCCTGCAGTGCCTTCGAATTCGCGGTCCCAATGTATGATTCACCAAATACTATAACATCTGTTAATGAGTGTAGGAGAATTCCTCAGGCTGATGGAGATTCCAGTTTCTTTACTTACTTTTTTATTTTCACTAGATGGCAGGAGGTGGCGCTTCGCTCCTGTCCATACATTCAACGCCTAGGCACACATTCATTTTCCCTCAATTTCTGGGCGAGTTCCAAGGATCTGCTACTGGTTACTGTAGGCCATTGTCTATTTGGGGATTGCTAAGGATTTTTTGTTTCATACGAAAAAAGAAGATAAAACGTCTTTTTATTGACAGGCAAGCAGCTGATTTTGACGAGAACAGACAGTGTCTCTTTAACATGCTCAGTCTCGCACTGTTCGGGATTAAAAGATTTCTGTAAATTCATAAGACGATTGATACGATTATAAATATACGATTCAGATAATTTATGCTTTGTAATGATCATGGGATTCTGTACCAACGGGGAAAAGTTTGAAGTGATCGAGGTGTGGAGAATGGTACAAAGGGTGGGAAGTCCTTTATTCTCCAATATCCTTAGTAATTTCGTATTTACCTGTTTTCGAGTTACAAAATACAAAATGAATTCAGTCTATCATGGTTAACAAATATATGAAGTTGGTAGCCAGAATATCAGGATTCTGGCACATTTTTGTACTCTGCTGCCCCACTGTGAAGTTTTAAATAGTGTTATGTTTAAATCCTTAAGATTCCAATGGGAATGCATTTTAAGATGTTTCCCATTAAAAAAGTCTAACGGGATTCAAAAACATTTAAATTTTACCTAAATATAAATAGAAAAAAAGGTCTAATTGTTCGGAGAACAAACTACGGCAGAGGAGAATTACTTACCTTCACAGCATTGAAAATCGAATTTAAGTCATGTACTTTTAATTCATCCAATTACATTCTTTTTCTTTAACGAATTCTTTCAGAGGTTTTAGTTTTCCAAATACCTCTTTATTGCTTTAAAGCTCTATATTGTCTTTTAAAAATTTATATACACTTATGTTTGTGAAAAACGCAAAACCATGTAGGAAACATAAAAAATTTAGTGAAACTTACAGGAAAGCACGATAAGATATGCAAATGATTAAAATTTGGGAATAATTGCGCATGGCTAGACTCAGCAGCGCCCTCTGAACTGTCATGTAAGAGCGTATAACTAGAGGACTGTTGTGGATCCAGGCAATTAGTTTTTCATCGTCAATGACCTATACATGTACCTACTGGAGTCAGTAGGCCTCGTCGATGTCAAAGGGTGCCCTACAAGCAAGATACGAGTTTGAACGGAGCCGAATGATCGGCTTGCGTGAAGGAGGATTTTCATACCGCGAAATTACTGCTCGTAAGGGGCATAATGCCACGATAGTAATGCGAGTATGGAAACAGTGGACTGATGAGAACTGGACGAGTCGAAAATTCGGAATTGGACTACAAATGTGAAGACACCACGGGATGATAGATACTTCACCGCATGGCAGTGACGGACCATTCAGCTTCTTCTCGAGTGTTAGTACAACGTTGGAACACTGCAACAGGTCTGACATTGTCTGATTCCACGGTTTGACGGTGTCTGCTGCGCAGAGGACTGCGTTCATGCATTCCTTTGCGGAGGATTCCCTTGGGCCTGAACCATCGACGCCTCAGGCTACAATATGCTCATGAAACACCCACTGGCGTGCAGATTGACACCATGTCGTGTTTTCGGACGAGTCACGCTTCAACTTGGATTGCAATGGTGGTCGCGTACGCATTAGACGATATCAAGGTGAGCGTCATCTTCCAGACTGCATTGTCCAGCGTCATAAAGCACGAACAATAGGCGTGATGGTTTGGGGAGCAATTGGGCATCAAAGGCGATCTCAGCTTCTACGAATTGCTGTTGATACTCTCAACAGCAACCGCTACTCTTCCTTCAGCACATTCCTGGAGCCATATTCCAACAAGATAACGCCCGACCACATGTTGCCAGAAATATCTAGGCCGTCTTCGAAGCAACGAAGATACCCTTCTTCCCTGGCCTGCGTGTTCGCACGATATGTCACCTACTGAACATGTCTGGGATATGATCACTGGGCAACTAGCCCGTCACTGTCATCCAGCAGCCATTAGCGATGAACTGTGGACTCGGATAGAAGCAGTCTGGCAGGCGATACCCAAGCAACACATCCAAGGCCTGTTTGATTCGATGCCGCGGCGTGTAGCAGCTCTTATTGAAACTCTTGGAGGCTTTACACCATACTGATTTTTTGCAAGAACTGTTGATTAAAGTTTAAGAGCAATGCAACGTTTGTTTGAATCACTGTTAGTAATGTGTGTAATAAATTTCCTTCCTCCTGATGATTCCTGTAAAGTATTGCAATTTTTACAAACATGAGTATATATATATATACACCAGGGAAGAAGGGTATATATATATATCATAAAACTATCAACCATATTTTAAATTTTCAGAAATGGTAAAATTCTTGCAATATTTATATTTTCTTTTTAGTTCGGAAAAAAATCATTCGAAATTCAAAGGATTTCCTAATGGACTTTAAAGCAAGAACCGAAGTTAAACTGGTGAAATGGTATCACATTGGAATGTTGCTCAGTTTCTTCTCCATTTGCAAGTCAAACTAGTGAAAGAGAAGATCTCTACTGAGGAAATGAGGGAAACCAGAGTAATTTTCCTATCACGATACTTTTGGTGAAGTTGGGAATATCAACGGCTTTTCTGTCGCCTGCAAGACTAGAAAGCGTTAACCCTTCAAAAACCAAAAAGGGATGAAAGAATAAGGATTCCAAAACCAACTTCTTTAATTCTAAATTTTAATTATTTTGATGAATAGAATGGTTCATTCTCAAATCAAGGCTTTCGTGAACTTAAAAATAACTAACAAAAATAAATCAGTGTCGTTCAGAAAAATTCAATTCAATTAATCTGTCCGAGAAGTTGAACTCCCGTGAGGTTTTAAAACTAGCTGATGATAGAACTACTGTTGCTCTCCACAGAAATAACTTGAGCTTCTGAAAAGCTCAGCAAGTATAAAATTTCTTCACAGCTTCTCAATTTCTTTACATCTAGTCATTAATTTTTCATGAAATAAGGCAGATCACAGTTAAATGCAGGTGTTCTTGTATTAGAGAAGAATTACCTGCCGAATTGGTTTTGATCGTTAAAAGCACGTGTTTCATTAACGGTACATATCTCGAGGCATTCATAGTTAGATAATGAAGAGGCTACAACAGAAGACGAGACGGCTTCTGCGGTTAACTAATTCGTTGTTCCTGTTTTGGAAATGAAATTAGTGTTTCAAATGGTGGGTTAAAATAGAATCAACCGGGGTATGTTCACATTAGACTAAAGCAATGGTTTCAAAAATATCTGATTTCGTTTAAAAACAACTTCGCTATTTGACTAATAAATAACGAACTGTTCTTTATAGAGTCTTCATTATTTCGACTTCTCAAATCAAAGCCTCCTTCCTCTAAGTGAAGTCTTACTTGATCAAATTATGAGCTATTTTTAAAGCAGAATTTTACAGTAATTGACATTTACTTCTGCAAATCCGATGCATCTAAACAGAAGACCAATGTAAAGTTTTCCAGTAATTTATTAATAAGAGGCTTTTTTTTTTCTTTTAAAATTTATGTATTCAGATCAAAAAACAAACTAATCAAACTACAATTATAAAGATTAATCGGATCATTCCAAAAATCATTCAAATTGCAAAGCACAGCAATACCTGGAGAGAAAGATTCCAGCCGTTTAAAGCATAGCCGTTCAACTGAAAAAAAAAAAAAAAAAAAAGTTGGATTCTTTTTTTTCTGAAAGGCGATGAAAGAAAAATTCGCAAGAGGCCTTTCTGAGATGTTCATTACATAATTCAACAAAAGAAATCAAACCTAAAGCTGTACTAAAAGACAAGAAAGAAAACATTATTTCAAAACCCAGGAATGGTAATAACCACTTTCAAAGAAACAGAAACAGCTCAGTCGCAGAAATTACAGTTCTTGCTAGAAATATAGTCATTAAAAGTATTTCGGGAAAATTGAATCATAAAGCATTGCTATCGAATCTGTATTCCTTAAAGAAAAATACATATCGCTATGAGCAGAATACACTGATCTCCGAAGGCACTGATCTGCTTGTTTCTGTCGATGAGTCTAACAATTCACTTTAAGCGAAGAAAATTCGATAATTGGTCATACAAATATCAGTCCAGGATAATGCTACACTCACAGCACTGATTTGATTTCAGCAATTTCACCTGAAAACGCTGTGTCTGAAGTCCAGATCTGTCACAAATCCAGAATATATAATAAATACTGCATTTCGTGCATAAATACAACAACAGCAAGAATTGTCTTCAATGAGAAACTGTGCCATACCACGACACTGGAGAACAGGACAATACTTACTACCCGACTACAATTTCAAAGGTGATCACCTATTGAAACTTCTGTGTTTGTTAATGTCGATTTATTATTTGAAACATCTGTTTAAGATCACTTACAACATTACATATTTTGAAGAATAAAAATATTTTCAATGAAAACATACTATTTTTAACTCTTATTACAATTTATTTGTGGTCGAACTTCTATTCAGGAAGTAGTTTGTGTCAATCTCTTCAAAGTATGTAATTTTATAAAATTTCTTTTCTTTTTGCTTCGTAACTTACGTTCACAAACTATTCAGCTATGGTTCCTATTTATTTAAGTTAGGAAGTGCAGAGGAAACGCCTACTTACTAGAGGTAGGTGAAATGCTTTGCGCTCTCCATCTTCACGAGATGGAGATGGAGATGGAAAATAAATAAAAAATGGAAAAATACAAACAAATAGCTTCTACAAACATGTTTCCTTCCTCATCTCAACATCTTTTTTTGTTGCCCGACAAACATCTTGTAGATGCTTGTATTGTCCTCCCTTTTATTCTCCTGAAGCTATCGTAGTTTTCATCTACATCTTATAAGGGTATGCGTTTACATAATTATTAACAGACGAACAGACAGTCTAAATAGTTTTCAGTAACATACTAACAGAAAAGTTAATCGAAAATGAAGAGCCACATTTATATTACGATCTCTGAAGACCATATTTTTCTGACGACCCTTTATTATCCTTTACATTTATTCTGGATCGGAAAAAGATAAAAGAATAATATTTTTATGACATCTCGGGATTTCTTCAGCTAATTTTCGTATTCCTTGTCAATCGTTCTTTTTGTAAATAATATGTTCAAATGGAAAGTAAGAAGTAGTTCAGTCAGATGCACACAAAACCATTTCATCTTAATTAAGCTTTAAAAAATAGTTGAATACCAGAAAGAAAGAAACGAGACAAAAATGTCAGTAACAGGGAAAAATATCAAAGTAGAAGCATCAGAGATATTAGTCAAAGCGAGAAGGAATTTAAAAGGATTTTACCACTGGGTGTGTTACAGTAAATCTTCAGGAACTTTCAAGTTAGTTCCCGGTGATGGAAGACGGTTAAGGAGTTAAGCACAAATGAAAAGAAGCTCCTAAAAGTTAAAGTAAAATCAATTTTCTCTGACATGACAGTTCAATTCCATGAAAAGAAAGCTTTATAAAAAAAATATGATAATATTATTTGTGATATAATTCAAATGAAGGTAACTGCTTGTCATCATTTTATAACCCCAAGATAAGGAATTACCTGTTGTTAATTCTTCAACTAAGGAAAAACATGACGAATGATCCTGAGACGCGAAGAGTCATTCGAAATCTACTTAAAGTTTGGAGAATGTTGTTTACTACATACTGAGTGAATTTCCTTAATTCGCAAAAGAAATTATTGAACTTCTCATATAGCGTCGCTCATATCAACACAGCTACTTTACATAAGATGTTCTTTTATTTAAATGTGCATTTAAAATCCTTAGTAAAACGAAAAATGTCTGAAATTTAACAAAAAAAGAAAAATCGTTGTTTCCTAATCATTTCTTACCCACATTAAATAGTTCCACGAAGTGATGCCACTTTCACCTTCGATCTAAGAATACTTCTGATTAAAGTAAAACAAGGGTTATAATCCGAAAAAAAAACATAATTAATAAAAATATTTCTATTAACAGCAGAAAGGTTACTTAATCTATTAATTCAATAAATTATTTTAACTGAAAGAAAAAACTTTCAACAATCATTATCAAACAAGGAGATATTCTAATGAAAAAGGAAAAACATTGAGAACTGCCTTTGATAATAAAAACTAGCGTTATTTATTTTTCCATTAAAGCAATTTTGAAGTTTTACAGCCTAGACACAATATCACAACAGATAACACTGAATCAATTAGGAATAAGACTCAAACAAAGTACAGTACGCGCCAAAATAATCAATACTGAAATATTTGTCTACAAAAAACGTTTGTGTGATATACAGAATACAAATAGTAGAGGAAGCTTGCGATACAGGGAAGTCAATTTCCACGTTTTCTGTAGCATAGCATGTGTTCGATATGCTGTCCGTTGCGTTGCAGACAGTCCTCGTAAAGCTCACGGAGATTCTCAAACATGTCCCTGAAGAGATGTTGCTTCATTCCTCTAGGCATGTTACAATCTTCTCACGTAAGTCACAAATGGTTGCAAGTGGACCCTCTCGGAAAATGACTTCCTTCAGCAAACCCCAAACGTAAGCCTTCGATGGTGTAAGATCAGGTGAATAAGACGGATATCGGAACGCTGCTCCACGGGAAATGATGCGAGTACAAAATTCACATGAAGTAACTGAAGTGAGTCCCTCGCTATATGACAAGTGGCCGCATCCTGCTGCAATCATTGTGTACGAAGTGGCAGTTGACGTGCACTGTAGAAGCTGATGAGATCCCTCAGAAATAATGTGAGAATGTTTTTTCTGTAATGCACCTGATTCAGGATTGCCGTGGTCATCCTCAACAAAATAAGGGCCCAACATGGCGTTTGAAGGTACCGCATTGTTACAAGCTCACTATCGAGAGGTTCAAATGTCAGAAAGCGAGTTGATGTCGATTGATAAATCTATTAAATAAATACGGCTTTCATCAGAAAACCAGACATTTGACAGGAAAGCTTCATTACCGGATGCCATCGCTAACATCGTCGCACAGTAAACAATTCTCGCGTCCATGTCGGCATTGCTCAGATGCTGTCCGGTCTGTATCTTTTAGGCACCACTACCAATTTCCTTGAACAAACGTGCAAGTTTGTATAGCGGGGAAAAAAAAACCCGAAAGCATTTTTTCTTTGGATTTATTAATAATACATTTCAAACACACTCACAAGTAACTTGGGTGAAAGCATGTAATAATGACTTTTATCGTGTCATTCGCCGCAGGCATGGACGCTGGCTATTTCTTAAACAAATAAAATAATTATACATAACACGTTGTTCTTGTTCCGCATCATTCCAAATGTGAATATTTACAAAACTTGCATTCGTGACCCTATGTTTCTTGGAAACTTTTTTACTGATTGTTCTTTGTAGAACCTCTCCTGCCGTTTGTCTTTAAAATAAACTCTGTCTATTATTACGGTATCTCACTTCCGATTACAAAAGCTTTTTCTTAGACGATCTATCATCATTCCAGACTTCTACTTCTTGTAACAATAAATTACTACCACAACAACCCCCACTAGTTTAACACAGGGACTGTTTAGCACCCGCACTAGTTTAGCATCATCTGCGCAACGGCCGACCACAATTCCATGACACTGCACCCCCCCCCCACTCAATTCTGATATTTTCGATCGGGAAGCTCCGACTGAAACCCATGGTAAGTGTTCAGCCGATCCAGTTGAACGATCTTCATCTTCAATTTGGGATGACGCCGAATTCTATAAACCAGTCATTGATGCCGATGACAATCCGATCTTCAACGACCTTTCAGAGGTACTCTTCCATGGTGTGATCAAATCTCTTAATGAGGTCATCAGATGGAGGGTGCAGGGGGTCGTCCTGATTTTCCGTTTATAGAATAACAGAGCCATTCCTTGGAAGTCATTCGACTCAAAATTTCTGCCTTTATCTGAATATCCCTCCAAAGGAAAACTAAATCGGCTGACCAGGTTATCCCGAGTATTTTCGCTACTGCCATAGTCTCTAGATTGGCAATGGCTCCTGGCCACCGCTGGCAAGCAGGATGTATTTGTCGCCGTCTTAGTGAGGGAAAATTGTCTGGCAATATTGATGGCGACTCTTTCAGACGAGTGTACTGTCTCATGTTCTCTAACATGATTCCTGAGATGTTTGCTCTCAGCACAAGTGGAACATTCCCTGCACCATGTCTCAAAGTCATCGCGACAACTAACCAAAAATACAGTTATCGGATTTTTCTCTAACATCTTGTTAAATCAAAGTGGATATCAGAAGAACTATTATATACTTCTCGTTCATTATCCTTTATACTTTCAGCTGCATCACGACTTTTCTTCCGTCCGAACTCTCCCAAGTTCACTTGAGTAATCCGTTTTCAAGGACTTCCACTTTGCCAATAATGAAGATAACTTGGGTGACCTGTGCGAGATCTCTGAGCATTTCTGTTCCAAATCCAAATTGATTCTAAGTCTAGATCCTTCTGCTGCTTTTCCATTAGACGTGCTGAAGGTCATTTTTGGTCTTTTTCGAGGTTATTAAGTCGCACATCAAGTACTTCTTCCCGTTGGTTAATCTTGTCACAATGCTTATAGTTTCAACACGGTCGCCTCGATAACGAATCGGGTTGCCATGAAGCTTCCATGCTCGATCCAGAAGTACTACTACTGTAATTTCTCCAGCAACCTGCAACTTGTCCTTCGGGTTTTTCATTTGTAGCAACAATGAAAGTGCATCATGATCTAGAAATTCTCGTCCAAAAAGTGCCCCATGGCTTTGATTATCGTCAAAAGTTCCTTTCTTACCGTATAATATCTTTGTATATACTTTCATGAAGTACTCGATCAACCTTTCTTCTTGCCACAGGACTGCTCCGACTCCAATGGCCAGAATAAAATTGCCACTTTTCTGTGGATACGATATTTTGTTACTCAAGGCGGCCTTTAACTTCCGGAAAGCGATCTCACAATCTTTAGTTCAATTAAACAAAGTCTTCTGTTCTATTAATTGATGCATTGGAGCGGCGATATCAGAAAATCCCTTGACAAATTTTCTATACTAGTGCAAAGTCCCAGAAAACTTACGACATCATGTTTGTCTTGAGGTCTCGATCGCTCACGAATGGCGCTAATCATTTCTGGACAGGCCTGAATCCCTTTCTAAGGCATTATTTGCCCCAGGAATTCTACTTTTGTTTGGAACAGGGCACACTTCTTAGGATTTAGACTTAGGTGTGCATTGTCAATCCGGTTAAAGACTTCTTTAAAGCTCTTTAAATGTTCTACCCATTACCGTTATGTCATCCAAATAAACCAGAAATGTCTTCCATGTGAGATCTTTCAATACGACTACCATCAGCCTCTTGTGCACATCTATTTTAGGGGCTCTAAATTACCAGCCATCACACACTCCCTAGTAGCTACTTGTAGTTTCCGTTTCCGGAAGCTGACAAGATTGTTGCTGAGATCTTCCCGATGGAGTTGGTGATGGTGCTCGGCAATCTCTTTTGAAGTATCGTGTTTGCCATAGCATCGGTAACTATCCGTTCTTCTAGGAGTCCGACCTCTTGATGAGTCATTTCTAGAGCTCAGCAAACGATCGCAAATCTTTGCCAGCACTATCGCCGTCAAGTCATCTTCTTCAATTCTGGCAACTCTCATTTTTCTCGACGTGCTGCTGCTGCAGACAGCCTCTACTTCCAAGGCCCGAATCACTGATTTCTCAGCTCTGTTGAAAAAGGAAACCTGCAGCACTCTTCTTACTTCCATATTCTTAATGCAGTACGAATGTCTCAGTTACGAACCTATCATTAATGCCTCATCGTTCCAGGCATTAGTCGTAGCGACTGCCTCAATTTGCTTATTATACATCATCAACGATGACTGTCCCTCATTTGGGGGGGGGGGTAATCTACATCAGAACATTAATTAATGTTTTGATGTAGATCCGCCCCCACCTCCAAATGAGGGACAGCCATCGTGGGTGATTTTTCTGATTTTTTCACTCGACTTCCCTACTCTTCCACTTCCCTTCACTTCTTGAAATTTGACGTCGATTTCGCTCCTCAGATCCAATATTTTTTTCTTAGGACGTCATTAATCGCATCATGTTCCAATTTTAAGATATTGATGTCTGTTTTTATATTCCTTCTACAATAGCAAATTTATCCTTTTTATTTCTTTATGGTATTTCCTCAGTTCCTTCATCGAGCTATGCTTTTTCAATTTTTGAAGCTTGCCTTGGTTTTTTTACCTTTTTAATCGTCCTTCAATTCCTCTGTCATTAGGCTTACGAGGGCTGTCAGTAACCGAATCTTTCTTCCATCTTGGTTGTTTAGAATCGTCAAAGCCATAAAATACTAGAAATACCTAAAAATGAGTGATCCAAGTCCTGACACCAATGTTAGTTTATCTCACAGTCCGAAAAAAAAATTGTTGCTCACTTCCGATTACGAAACCTTTCTTTCAGACGACATTTGTGGACGTCCACCAGAAAAAAGGCCAGTTTGTCGATCTCCGATTCCGAGATATCGTCTTTTTAAACTTTCATTGCGGAAATTGTATCATTTTAAATCCAAGCATGTAAGGTAATTATTTGAACATTAAGATACAATAATGAAGGAAAATCATGCTTATTATTTCGTTTATTTTTAAGATATATATTAAAACTATATCAAAATCAAGTTTATTGATCTCTTCAGGTTCATTTTCTCAAAATTAACATTTTCAAAAAAAAGTCATTCAACATTCAATAATTTTTTTTTATTAAAAGGATGCGATAAATTAATTCGTTTTCGTGATTTTATAGGAACTTGAAGACTCCATACCGACTGGTGGACGTCCACAGGTTCCCTGACTTCTTCTACTTCTTGCAGCAATATTCCCTTTCGCCATAATCCGCATGAGACTGATCCCTTTGCCGCAATATCATCTGCGCAACCGCCGACAAAAGATATTTAAAAAAAATAGAATAATATAACTATTAAGAGCGCCTAACGAATGCCTATTTCTCCAAATAATATTAAGTGTAAGCAACTCAAATTAGCCCTATGAAAAGTGAACTACGTAAGACTACGACTATGGCTACGGAAGTATCTTCACTGGTGACGAAACTGAACAAGAAAATAAGTAATGTTACTATTCATATAAATCTAATGATGATACAAGAAATGTAAGCTAATATACAAAATACGGATATACTAAATAATTAATAAGTAACTCAAAACGAAACAAGGATTTTAAACTGTCACGATACTGGAGAAAAGGACCTGAAAAAGAAGAGTCTTTTGAATGAACAAGACATGGTTTGGAAAACTAATCTAAAACGGAAAACAAAACATAACAAAAGATCCGAGTGGCAAAGAGGATAACGAAATACTATCTATCCATAAAGCATAAAATTATAATTATTAAATTATAGAAATTATTCCTTTTATTTCTTTTCTGAAACTAGGTTTGAAATTACTTCGATAGACTTTAAAGGACAAAAAATTATTATAGCACTGGGAAGAAAATCCCAGTGGATTTCTTTTTTTTTATTTAAGTAATAATTTTTTATTAAGAAACATATGTAACAAATTATCTTAAACGAGAGCCATAGAATGTATTTCTGCCATCTTGTGATCTTACGTTTTCGTCTGTTCGAAACAGGCTTATTAATAATGATCACTGCATTAATAAGGAGACACAACATATATTTGCTGCAGAATTTTACCCTTACATGTGATTAAGTTTCAGCAGTCTCAACATTGACCTGCCATTGACATTTAAATTAATATTAAAAAAAAAAGTTGTTATTCAATGTTTTTGTAAGTGATTTTTTATTGTGTAATTCTTAGATATTTCTTTGTATGTCTTTTGACTCTTTTCTAATTTCTTTTTCTTCAAATTTTTCATACCAGCTGGATGAATACCCTCAAAAGTTCTCCAAAGTAATTGCTAAGTGATAAGTGAATCTATCGTCACAAAATCATCATGGTTGAATTCTCGCTGAACAAATTCAATGAGAAAGTCATTGCGATGACAGTAGTGTAATATTTACAATAAAAAATCAAAATATCTATTTTTAGATTTTGTAATTTAAAAGGATTAAAGAAAAATCTTAGGAATACTGGTCAAGTTAAATATCTAATAACTAATTTATAGAAGTCACTCTCTTTCTTGTTAATCAATATTCCAAAGCAAATACTTACCCTTCCCACCATTTGGCAAACAACGAAATTTCCGACCAAATAAAAGTCATATTCTGGTGTTTGGTAAGTTTATCCACCATATTGTTCAAGATATTGGATGTCTGGGAATGAAAGTAATTTTCGAAGGTCCTTAGCCATCCCGGATCGTTGTGAGAATGTGGAACTACAAATACCTGGAAGAAGAAGAGAAACCAAAAAATGTCATTAAGATTCTTTAGTAATGATGAAAAACCTTTACTTATTAAATATAGTAACAAAAAATATATTACAACATTATATTAAATATCAGTCTTAGTTTTATGTATATATTAACAAAAATGATTTTAGAAAGTAATATTCTGCTAGAATCTATTCAGAAAACAAATACCATTGATTTCTTGAAATACTGAAGCATCAGACAAAGTCATCTTTGATATGTAGGTGATTCAAAATTATCTGTACTAATTCTAAAGGTACGTCAGGAATACAAAGAGAAACCGGCGGTCATGGTGGAACGTATGTCCGGAAACGTATGTCACGAATGTGCTAGAAGGTACACTAAGGATCAGAAGTAAGATATGTTTATAATATGGTATACAATTACAGGTTCACAGTAGCTGCTTAGAGTTCCTTCCACTTAGAGGTGATTGAGGGAGAGTAAGGTGTTGTGCAATAGGTACTGGATTACGTTCAATTCGGTATACGAACTCTTCCTCCATGACAGGTGCGTCGATCGTTGCCGATCATAATTTCTGGTGAAATGCGCAAACCTTTGATGATTGGTCACACATCTGGTGGGAACCAATCGTACAGCAGCTCCTCCGTTTCTGTTCGTTGCCCACAGGCTAAGTGCATTTCTGTCCTCTCCGCATTAGTGAAGGAATACATCCAACTCGTACAAAGTCAATGTCTCAAATGACAATGGCTCACACTGTCCAACTAATGTGCTGCCACACAGCGCCCTTAGCACATTCGGATGTCGATTGCGGACATACGATGAGTACGGTTTGTTTTTGTATTCCTGGTCTACATCTAAAGTCTGTGCTGGGAAGTTTGAATCACCCTGTATATAAGCACAAAACAGAAAAATATTTGTGACCCTTTAAAACTTAAAAATACCAATCCAATTTCAGTGATATTTCTACTATTCGGTAAGAAGTGTATCAGGGATTGTTTAAGGTCAACACCATTTTATTCTCTTAGTTACTCAAGCAGTGAAAAAAAAATCAAATACGAATAGGGATTCCAAGAATTACAGACAGCGCTTTGGAATCAAAACAAAAGTTCACTGCATCTTATCATTATGTCGCTGTCAATTAAAACAACTTATTGCTTATAACTTTTGAATCATTCCATTAATTTTGATGCGGTTTTCTGAGTTTTGCAAAATTCCGTTTTTCTTTAAATGCTTAAATCATCTCTGTAGCTCCTAGGAACAGGGATAGTAAAACTTTTTTTTTATGAATATGTATTTCACTTTTTTTAAAAAATTTTTATGTTTAAATCTCGCCGTATCTTTTTACTGAATATATCTATTTTTTAATGAAAATTTCACAGATATAAAAAGTAGAAAGTTTTTTTAAAGATATTAATAGTTTGTTTTATTAATATAGGATTAATATGAAAGTTTTAGAAACAGACTAACAGTGTTTGGATCAAATGACAACCATATTAATATTTACTAGTTTTTTGATAGATGAGATGAGATATTAATAGTAAATGAAAGGAAAGTTCTTTTTATAGGAGATTTCAACGCTAGAGAAGTATTATTATGAAATGTTTGGGAAAAATATGGCCTTAAACAGTTAATTATTTGCCAACAATATAATGTGAGGATTCATAAATTCACATGACAAGTAAAGCAAAGAAAATCTGTAATTGACTATGTGATACAATGGCAACATCTAGAGAGAGTCATAGATGCGAGAATGCAGAAGGCTCCAATGAGTGGCTCAAATCAAAATTTGATAAAAGCAAAATAGTGTTCCATCTAATAAAGAAGAACACATTGATTAGAAGATAAAACTTTTGAACACATCAATACCCAATTCCTATATTACTTCTGGATAATTATCTAAACGACAATATCTAAGACAAACATTCAGAGATACATGAACACACCAATCAAGCTCTACATAAAGTAGCGGCGGAAGAAGTAGGTTAAGAAAGAAGAGTAACCGTTACAAGATGAAAAACTTTTAAGATATAAAAGATAAAAGAAAGTTATATCTCGTATGGTTCCCAACTAAACAGAGTTATACAACAATAAAATCGTTCAAAGGAAGAAAAACAAAAACTTGGGAGATAAATGTGAAGGAGTTGAAAGGCATAGAGATGGCAAGAACAGCAGAAATTTGGAGATTCTTAAGAAATAGGAAAAGGAATCCTAAAGAAACATCACCAGAAGAAACGTTACTACCCAAAAAAATATTTGTGGAAGAAAGACCCCAATTTCAGTCGGAATCAACGAGAGAATGAAATACAATAAAATACGAAGTGAGAATAACAGAATCAACGGAAGAAACTTTTATAAAAAAATTAAAAACAAAAAGGACCAGCAGGAATATAGGATAAGAAGCAGTTCTATAGTAATTGAAATAACGATTAAAAACTAATTCATCCTCACGGCGAAATCTTCTTTTACGGATTTTCACCCAAAAGAAAAAACAAATCATTAGATTTCTTGTATTTAGCAGAAATTGCAAAACTCTGCATTTCTCATTTCCTATCGTGCCCTTACAAAAACAAAAGAAAGACATTTCAAGATCTTTCTCTTAAACCGTATTTCTGGAGAACATATCTTATTTTCTCTTTCAAGAAATCAACAACTTAATGCACTGAAGAAATAGCAATGGGAAGAAACAGACATTGAAGGAGACAGACTTGGTTTATCTACATTCAAAGGAATTGCTCTGACTGACGATCATTTATGAGAATTGAGGAAGTCTAGTTTACTGGAATGAATTACTGAATTACCTTTTAATGTATTTTTATTAAAATACAATTATTAACTCAGTAATGTGATAGTACATAGTTAATTTTTATTTCAATAATAATAATAACTACTTGACCCGTGCGAATAATTCGCAACAAAAAAACCACTTTGAGAAATAATAAACAAATCCAAACAGCTGTCGTGCAGTTAGTTAAACACATTGTCAATAGATGGCGCCTTCTCCATTTTTATAAAAAGGTTGACCCGTGCGAATAATTCGCATGGTATCTTGATCAGTCACCGAATGATAATGTGGAAATAAATAAATGAACAGATTGTCAATAGATGGCGCCTTCTACATTTTTATGAAAAGATTTTTAAAATAATGTTTTTTAATGAAAACATTGATTTTAAACAAATTGTTTATTTTCGTCATTAGCGGTGAACGTAATCTTCAAAATGATATCTCAATCACTGATTTCGATGAAGTATTAAGGGAAATAAAAAAAAAAAAACACCTTTGAAAAATAATATATGAGAAGTTGACAAGTTTTTAAGTTTTTTACTGTAATAAATCGTTTATTTTTATTAACATATAAATCTTCGTTTATTTAATAAGAACAGATAAAAAAACAAACAATGAAATATCATTTTAAACTGCATTTTTATTCAAAAAAGGATATATTTGAAGTTTTGAAACTATAGAATTATTTGAAATGTTGTTTCACTTTCGAAAGATAAGTCGCTTCTGTTAAAGCTTGTCTACATTTTTATAAAAAGGTTTTTAAAATAAAGTTTTTTAACAAAAACATTAATTTTAAGCAATTTGTTTGTTTTTCGTCATTAGCGGGGAACGTTATCTTCAAAATGATGTCTCAATCATTGATTTTGATGAAGAATTAAGGAGTTATGGCGTACCGATGGAAAAACACCTTTGAGAAATAATATACAAGGATGATAATTATAATAATAATAATCAATCTACATTACTTAAATCTTTTATTTCTCTGTCTGTCAAAAAGAAAAAAATCTGACCTTTCATGCTAAGATAATGTTGTAATGTCATTCTAAAGATTATTAAGAACGTTACTTTTCCTTTTGACTTATCTAACATTAGATTCTTTGATTTCTCTATACTGTCATATGGCAAAAGGATAAGATGAATGTAGATATTAAAAAAATAATTTTCTACTGCCCAGACATTAATTTATCTTCTCCTTTATACTTATTGGGATGTAATCCCTTTGCCAATGGGAATCACAGAAAGCTTAAACAATAGCAGATTCATCTAGAAAAGAAAACAAACTGTAAATTTAATTTTTCAAGAGTTGAGTGAAATTGATAGAGAGATAACCAGAGCAATGACTCTATTTATGTCATTGTTTTACTGTTGCAATGCTAATTTTACCAAGACCTTTTCTGTTTGTTAATAGAAACAGTTTTAAATTTATTGAAGTTTAGCTTTTAATTCATTGGAATATACGATTTTTAATTGTTTGATAACTGTTAGAAATAGGTGAAAAAAATTGATAGAGACCTGTAGAGAAAAAGACCTGAAATCCATGTCTTGTCATCTCAAATTAATCAAAGTTCTTCAGAACGACTTCATTCTTCATTCGACTTTCCTAACATTTCTCAAGCAAATAAAACTAAGTAGCTGATTTAATAAGTTTTTAGTAAGTAAAATTTATCAAACAAACAGAACGTTGTAAAAACAAATTAGATACAATTTCCATAAGTTTCTATTAGATTTTGTTGTCATTCAGAAACTTCTCAATGATATTTGTTTATTAACGCTCTGCAAAACTTCTTCATTAGTATCTGTATAATGAACAATTCGCAAAATTTTTCTGCATTGATTAATTTCTCGTTCCGTCTCTTGTGAAATAGAGAATTCACTTCCACTAAGTCTAAACTAAATCATTGTCTTACTGAAAAATTAGCCCCAAGCATTTTATCATCTATTTTATGTCCTGCCATCTTTAACAAACTAATCCCAAAGGCAGAATTTTCCCAGCGATCGATGCCCCATCTGTTGAATACATTGAGAAATACACTTCCTATCTAGGAATACGGAGAATAATATTCAAGAGCAAGTTCACTTGAAGGATACTGAGAAAGCGACTTGAAATGAGAGTTCGTAAAATACGAAAATGAGAAAATTTATTTATACGAAGACAATTTAGATTAGAAATTATGAATTTAGTAAATAATTTAAAACAAGAAGACTTCTCTAAAAAATTATCTTGGACACAGCTACTGATCCATGAAGGGAGAAATCAAGGGCTTCCTAGTTTTCCAATTCAAGATTTAAAAGTTGATTAAATAAATTTGGTTTAGTCACAAATATATTTAAAACAGGAACATTGGTTGTTTTGTTCTTACGATTGCATCTGATTGAAAAATATTTTATACTTTTAGCGTATATATGTTCTATTTAATATACGTACAAATATTTCAAAAAATTTGAATGTTATCGAAAAGAAACAAAGAAATGAAAAATTTTAAGCTGAAAAATTGGAAACATACTGGAATATTATTGATAATAACTCTTGGCATTTGCACCTACTTGGCTCTAAAAAAAGCTACATTCCATATTGTTAATGAGAAATTATAAACTAGAAGTCCGAAATTGAACTATCTAAAAACAAAATTCTCCTTATTAAACCTGATTTCATGTTTTTACAATGATATTGTACTGTTAAAAAAAGAGTTCTTATAAATAAAAAATTATTGAAACTCCCATTACCTCTTACATCATGAAGCAAATAATTGATGTTCGACTTTTTTTTTTCGTCGTTGGTTTACTCTTTAGATCATGTGGCTTTGTTTATGTTTAAAGTTCTATTGATTGATAATAGAGGGCGGCTTAATGATCGTTGATTGGTTGTAAGACGGTGTCTCCTGATTGATGCCATTTTTTTTTGTTTTACAGGGGCTTCAATCCTTTGAGGCTTCCGAACTCTTATTTGAATTGTTTAAAAAGGGTGTTCCGTGGTTGTTACTTTCACATTGAAAAAGATTTGCAAGTCAGCAAATCGAAACATGTCTGTATTTTTATTTTTGTGTTTTAAAGTATTTAGTTTTTTAAATCTGTGTGTCTGGTTGTTTTACCATTCGATTTGTTTTCTTTGAGAAATTCAATCAAAACAAATCCTCAAACTACAAAATTACTCAAAAATCTTGTATGTAGGTTTGTATTTGCTATCATCATTTTCTTAAATACAAAAAACTTTCTCTCATTATATTTACAGATAAACTTCATTTAAATGATGTTTCTTAATTGAAGCAGGGAAAAGAAGAAGGGCCCAGCTCAAGGGTGACAAATTTAACAGGACAATGTTTTTGACTTTATAAAATCTACTCTAGGATGTATTTTACAAAGTCAAAAACATTGTCCTGTAAAATTTGTCACCCTTGAGTTGGGTCCTTCTTCTTTTCCATTGTAGTTGCTGTGGAAATATTGAAAGCAACAAAGTCACTTCAATCAGAGAAATCAAAAGAAGCTTCTCACATGAAATAATCTTGAAAGAATCTGCTTTTTTGGAAGATTATTAAAAGAAACGAGGTAGGGATAGCGATTAGTAAATCAATCACAATGCTTCGCAACGGCTTCTGAAAGGCGCAATTGTTGCTATTATTGTGATCGTTGCTGAGCTAAATTACACATGTGATTGTTGCGAATGCAAAAGGCTCAATTGTTGCGGTGCTTTGCATTGTGGGATACATGTCCACAGACAGACGGACAAACCGGGATTATACGGCTTCCTTTCAGATGTCTAAAATGTTCACGAACTCACTCGCAGTTAATTTCGTTGTTATCAAAACTCAAATTTTTTCAAAGACTATCAAACTTATCAGAACTCGAAAAAGCGACAAAAAAATTCTTGAACTAACATAATATGACGGATTGAAGATTTTTCAATATCTTACTTACGCAAAAATTGTTTCAATGGACTCAAAAATTATCATAAAATTTATACATGCTCAAAAGTTTCGATGTAATTGAGAAATAACCTCAAGACATTGAACTAGAAGAGTTAAGGAAGCAATTTTTGTTTTGTTTTTTTGTTTTGTTTTGTTTTTTTCGTCTTTGAGTTCTTCTTTCTTTTTTTCCCATTTTTTCCTTTTCTTTGGTATTTGCTTAAATTAATGAACTTCTAAAAAGATTTCTGTTTTGAATTAGGCCTCGAATGAACAAACTACATTTCAAGTCCGACAGAGTCTTAACAAAGACTCTTCTTCTTCGCTTCAATTAATCGGAGAAAAAAACAGTTTCACTGCCACTAATCGCTTCTACGTTTCCATAATTCTTTATTTCTTGAAGAAACGCAATCGTTCCTCATCACTGAATTAAGTTGATTGTATTTTAATAATTGTTATTTAAGGGAAAAGTCTTTTCCAAATGAAGTGACTTTTTATTAGTTTTAAAGATTAATTAAAGACCTACAGTTATAAACATCATCTTAAAAACTTATCAATTATTAGGATATTATCGATAAAAATCAGAGGGTGGTAAAAAAAAACTAATCATCGCTGCCTTGAATTTTTATCAGTAAGTTTGCAGAGAAACGATCTAAAATTCCAACGAATCTTCAGAAAAGTAAATTGGGTTCTCCTAGAAATGATTAGAATACAGTGTTAGAGTATTTAATATTATTTTTGTTATCATTGAGTAGAACGACCTTAGCATTTAGTACCAACTGTCAGAATTTAATATTAATAGCTTGCAAGTGTTGGTTGTAGGGTTGGATTGGGTTGCTTCAGTGTTTGCAACAGTTAATGCTGCAATTTACTAGAACAGTATTGACGAATTTCTGATCCATCTTTCTGGCAATAATTCAGGCCAAGGCTTTTTGTTTTTTAAAGTAATCGATCTTAAATGGTTTCTTCCTGTGGATGTTCTTGACTTTCATTTCATTGAGCTTCAGATCAGTAGTTTCTGGAAAACTTTTTATCTTAAAATTCAACACTAACATGTGATGGACAGGATTGAATATATCACACTACAGTACAGAATGAACCAACCTGTTAATATTAATCGTCTAATTGCCTTGACTTCTCGAAGTAAAGATGTCTGGACACTTTTGAAAAGATAGCGTATATTGTTATTATTATTATCATTGAATATTATTATTGCCACATTATCAATAATTTACAAGGTTTCTGATATTTTCTGAAAATTAGGAAATTCTCTTGAATGAATTAAGTCATTAATTCTGAAATTTCGGAAGATGGTTTCAAAGACTCAAATGATTATTTACTAAATCCAAAAGAAGACACTTAGAGATTCTCACTTTTCGTCCAATTATTAGAGCCAGAAGCGCTGGAATGTTGATATGAATTCAATCACTCCTCATTGTGTGGGAGTGAGGTGACAAAAGATCCGCCGGCGTTTGGTTTCTCTCCATGTCGCTGTCAGTTGGCGTATTTACTGTTGGGCGACGTTGACAAATGGTGCTTCAAAGCCTGAGCAAGGAAGAAGCTAATGTATGCTGATTATAAGCCTGTACATTGGGGATTTGCCAGCAATGCTTACGTCATCGTACAGGAAACAGCCCCTTGTTACAAATAGATCAAAGCAACTTCCGAATGGAGCTTAAAATAACCAGATATACAATTTTAGAGAGAAATCATCGAAATAATGCAAGAATTCTTCAAATGTTTCTTTCAATTAAAAAAAATAACACTTATTTTATTAAAAAGCAACACAAATGAGTTAGATATTTTTTTTTGCTCAAAATTAAGATTAGACCTTCACAATTCCGGAAATATTTAGATAAATACATATAAAAAAAAAAAAGAAAATAAATACCTGTACCCCAAAAGTACAACATTTCAACCTTCTTTATTCTTCGTCTGATTTAACAAACAGTTTCTTTTTTTCCTTTTTTATCCTAATCTATGATAAAAATCCATCGTAGTTTCTGCTCAAGATATTAAGATATCAACGTTTCAATAGAATGTTCTAAACTCAAATTAATCTAGTAGGGGAGACCGGGGCCAAGTGGACCTAGGGGTAGAGTGGACCGTTGACTTTAGTAATTCGTGTAGACCCTAGAATGCGCCAAAAATCGGATAGAAGGTTGGTGCCATTGTGGCGCTGCTACCACAAAAGCGTCAGTGAATTCGGCTTATTGGTGACAGTGAGGTGATCGATTGTTTTGTTTTTGCCCAGGTAAGTAAATATTTAGTGTTGCTTTTACTTTCATATTGCCGTTCAGCGATGCATTGAATAACATAACCGTAATATGCATATTGAAGGCGGTAATCTAAAGATCATTTTAAGCTGTAATATGTATTGAATACTTAAAGTAGTCGATAGTTACAACTGAAGGAAACGCCAAAAAGGCGATGGGGCAGAGTGGACCGAACGAAACGGGGCAGAGTGGACCGCTGTTTTTACAATAAAATCTTACATTAATATAT
>JAFIDM010000002.1:77103799-77237073 GCA_023159025.1 Thereuonema tuberculata | reverse complement strand
GGGGGGGGGAGCCATAAGGTCATAATTTATAAATGTATAATGATTTATACATATATTTGGCACTGTACATTATATTTTTTTCTATATTATATATTTATTAGGCCTATTACATTATATTGTATTACATTATTACATATTATTTTTTTTATATATATTTTTTTATGTAGGCTATTATATATTGTGTGTAGCCTATATTATTAAAGGATATTACCCCTTTAGTAATTCCTCTCAGCAAGTACCGTAAAAGGGAAAAACTTCGTGCGAAGGCATCTTAATCTTTGAAAATAGCCAATGTACACATTTAACGGTTATTAAATTCTAATTAAAAACTATGCAAACTGTCGCATTATGGAATTGGCAATATGACACGATTAAAATCTTGGTCTCTGAGGGAATATATTTTGATTTTTAATAATTGTATTGTTGTAATTATGTATTTGAATTTTTATATTGTGTAAAGTCTTGTATATTATTATTGTGATATTTCATGGTTAAATGTTATTTTAATGGTTTGAGCTTATTTAGAAAACAATAGGTGCGAAAGAAAGAGAAAAACTTCGGAAAAACAGTTGTGCGTTGATTGAGTGATCACGTGGTTTTATATGTTTCGTTTTCCCATGGGAAAAAAAAGGAGAAAAGTTAACTACACTCTGGTGGGAAAAATCAGAGCAAATCACAGAAAAATCACACACGGGCAAAAAGTACACCCAATCAGTCTAAACATTTCAGGAGAGGGAGCGTATTCGAAAACAAACAGAATTACATCCCTATTAATTTTCGGTAAGTCATACTCTAAATTAAATATAAATTCTATATACACTTTGTTACATTAGAAAGCATTAAAAAATGGCATTAAATAACAATATAATCTTAATAGCATTCTAATCATTTTGTTACAATTCGGGGTTTATTTTATGAATGCCTCAACTGCAAAGAAGATTTCTCTAGTGAAAGTGATTAATTAATTCAATGTAAACCTATTTGATATTATTCATTTACGACTTTCAACTGCTTAATGATTATTTTAAATTTTCACTTGAATATGTAATACCTTAGGTAGTCTATGTTAAGTTTAACTTTATTTCGTGATATCCTAAATAGCATGTTATTTTTTATTCAATAAAAAACTGTTGTTTTTATTTAAAAACTGTCGTTTAAATGTTGTTATTCATACTCGGACCAACGTGCCCCATGGGGTGGTCCAGTCTGCCCCGTGGTCGGGGCAGGTTGGACCACTCTACCATTTTTGCTTTGCGAATTAATATCAATTTTATTTATGAATATAATGAAATGAAATCAAGTATTTATATTCTTGAATAGTTCCCGATTCTAATAAAAATAAATGCAATGAAAAATCTCTTAACAAAAAAAAAAAAAAAATTCAACAAAAAAAAGTGGACCGCTCTGCCCCGGTCTCCCCTACTGGCGATAAATTCTTTTGGTTTTCTTTTTATTGGTCTTTCTCTAATTTTCTTAATGTTTGAATTACTTTCTTATTTAGTTTCTTAGCAATTTATAGAATTCCCTCCATTTATTGCTTCTTTTCTTTCCTGATTTTTTTCTTCGAATCCTGAATTTCCTTCTTTGACCAGAATGGGGTAATTTTATATTTATTAAAAACTTATATAAACAATATTTGAAAAAATACTTGTATCATCGTAGAAACTCAAAGACTTTTGAGCAACTGCTGTGCTTACTCTGCATTCACTCAATACTACACTGTGGTAATACTTTTATTTCAATTACAAAAAATTAAAAAAATACTGTAAATTCTCATTGCATTTGTGACCCCTAGGCTTTCCCTTAAAATTCGACATTTACTGAAAGCTATTCCAAACAAAGAAATGAAGAGGAAATACTCAACTCTCCTTTCTTTAGCAACTGCTCTTTTTTTTCTATGATTATTAACAGAAATTCTCCTTTCACGGAATGTTCCAGTGGTAATATTTATATTTGAAGCGAAACGTGAAATTCTAATTTCTTATTTGACTTACCTTGAATTCACCTAAAATGCTGTTTTACCTACTGTAAAGAAAGATTTCTATTTCAAATACAATGAAATGAAGAGAAAACGAAGTATTTCTTGAGGAAACGCTTTCAGTGAATATTCCACAGAAATCATTTATTCATTGAATGCTTTACTATGGTAATATTTTTATTTGAATGAAATGAAGAATTTAATAAATTCTCGTTATTTATATGACCGCTAGGCTTACGGTAAGATTCTAGAGAAAACTCCATTAACTAAAAATCTACTTTGAGGAAATATTTGTAAAATTCAAATAGAATGAAATACATAACACACTCTTTCACTCCAACTTTTTCAGTAACTGATTTTACAGAAATTTACTGAAGATAGACTTTGGTAGCCGTCTTGACGGTGGTCTGCCGTGCGGGCATTGTGTCAGCACCCGGGTTCGATTCCCGGCCGTGACTTGGCATTCCTTTCAGTCTCTTCTTCTTCACTTTCTCTTCGGTCTGATGTCATTCCTTAATGGTGTCCTGGGGCAGGCAACGGGAAACCACCCCAGTATCCTTCCCCAGGTGTTTCAGTTCCACGTGAATTCCATGAATTGGACCTGTCTCCGGACAGAATACTATGGATGGATAGAGACTGTGGTAATAATATTTATCTTTCAAAACATTAAAATGAAAGAAACACGGTACATTCTCATTTAACCTTACATAAAAAGATTCTGAAATGTTCTATTCACTGAAAGCTACTGTGTCGAAATATTTATATTTCGTATAGATATAAAGAGCAACTGGTCTGCTTTTAGTAGCATTCTACAGACATGCTCCATTAACTGAATGTAATTATTTTATTTCAAAAGCAAAATGAAGAAAACACGTTACATTCTGAATACTTATGTAACCTCTGTGTTTATACTAAAATTATACAGAAATTCTTAATTAACTAAATGTTCAAGATAAATTTCTGAATTTTTTTCTTGTTATTTAAAAGATTTTAGATTCCACTATATTTGTGATCTCTATTCATTTCTTTTCATTTTATCTTGTTTTAGTTATTTACGAAATAAAGTACTTTAATTTTTTATCATTAATATTATTTCATATTTATTATTATTTTCTTTTTTTATTTTCATATCTTAAGCTGTAAATAAAAATTAGTTAGTTTATATAAATCACAGAAACACTTCTCCTGGTTAACATTTTATATTATTTCGTCCAAAAAAGATCAAAAAATAAAAGATACTAGCTGCGACCTGTGAAATATTCACGGAAGTAAAACAAATTCCATATTTTTGAAAAACACAAGATTGAGAAAGATGTTCTAAGCTCATTTTTTAAAAGCCCTAACTTCCGCAACAGCCCACATGTAATTTGAATGACTAAGCCATTTTTTTTTTTAAATAAAAGAAAATAAAAAATTGATTTACCAGTTTCAACAATAACAATAACGAATGTCCAACAGCCAATACCAATAATCCTGTATGAAGAACAATGACTGCACGTGCATCGTCATTGTCTCCTACTTGATGATTAGTGAGCGAGTGACTCCACAGCCGAAATTATGTGGATTAACTCAAAGAACAATAAATTAAAAAAGCAGTCTTTTTTTCTTTCCTCGTTTATTTAATTCACTATCTTTGAAACATTTGTGGAATATCTGCATTGAACTTAGACTTAAGGAAATATTAATAAAGAAACGACCCAAAACTTGAACAGAAAAACATTTCAATTCCGAGTTTTCGAGGCAAAATTACAAATACGGTTGGTTGGTACGGGAGTGGGGGTTCAATTCCATTCGTCATGCATCTAATACCGCTGTCTTTCTCCCAACCAATTTGAAACGAAATCTTGGATCCTGGTGAACTCTATTCTAAATGCAAAAACATAGGACAGCGAAATTCTTATCCACCGCAATGGAATTCCAGTCTTTGGGTTCAGTTTTGCAATAACTCACAGACAGACAAAAATCTGAGTTATGATTGTATTCTTAGAAATGGAAAATATTCTAGGAATAAAATTGAATCTACATCAGAAGATAAAATTAAAAGAGAAAAACAAAACAAGCCATTGAATAAGAAGTGAAGCAGAACCTTTTGCTTTGGCCAACAGTAAATTCAGGATCGAATCTTTTATTTAGAAAACTTAAAAAAAATTGAAAGACTTTAATCAACTTTAAATGTCTGAGTAAGTTCAGGAAGATGTCAATCCGAAGTTAATTCTCCAAACTTTTTTCTATTTGTCTTTGAATCTTAACAATGTAGTACAGATCTAAAACAATTTTCCTATATAAGGAAACTGAAGCAGAACTATTTTATGTATTTTCTAATGAATAATACTGTAATAAGAATAATTTCGGAAGAATCTCTAAGCCACAATTTATTATTAAAAAAGGCTTTTGAGAATTTGAACTTATGAATTTTCTTAAATATTTTTAGCTGCATCCCACAACTACTTGGTGGAACTACAGAGAAATGTCAGGAATATTCACAAATGTTGATTTCAAGTATGTTTCGCTAAAGCGGCTTTATTGTAATATCAAATTTTTGTAATACACGCTTATTGCTCTCCAATGTCTTATTAAGAGACCCAAGCATTAATCGAAAAAATTACAAGTATTGTTTTATTTAAAAAACTAAGCAAATACTTAAACTTTTCATATTCTATATTATGTTTTTATTAAAGTTTTTGTTGCTTAGGTTCAAAGAAGAAACGGTTAATTTCCTTTACTAACGGATTTGACCCTGGTTGAAAAATGTTTCAAAACATGAATGAAAACGGGTTACGATTAAACTAACTCTAGGCAAAATTCTAAGGATTTTTAAAATCCGAAGAGTAGATAAAAATCTACTGGAGAGAAAATCATCAACGGAAGTAAAAGAAAAACTCTTTTGTGAAAGAATATTTTTGTTTAACAATGTTATCATGCCAGTATTCAAAAGTTCTCAACCCCACTAGGATTTGTTTCTCTGTAGAAATACGTTCAATGTTAGGCAAATAGTGTTAGGTTGAAGACGAAGTAATTTTTAATTTCTATTCACAATCGTTTCACTGTTAAATAAAACAATTTACTAAATGAATTAGGAAGAAAATCAAGACAAATAAACCACTAATAATAATTATATTTAGTAATAAATATAATCATTTATCGTTCTTTTTGTCAATCCTTGCATAATCGCCATTAACATTACATATTACAACTCTAAACAAAATTATTTCTTTGAAAAAAACAAACTGATTCTTTCCTTCGCAAAACTTCTCTTTCGCCTTCAAAAAAAGATTGCCAGTTCATTAAATCTCTTCTATTCACATTTGTTTTATTTTCTTTTAATAAAAATTACAAGAACAGCAATTTCTAAAAAAAAAAAAAAATATCTGTCTGGTTCTGTTTAGGTACATAAAAACAGCAGCTACTCAGACAGAGCCTCTGCTTCTGTGGAAGCAAAGTTCACCCACAGACGATGCCTTTCTCTTAGGTTTGATGTAGAACGTGTCCATCTGTCGCGAGTAGATTTCTTTGTCTAAATACGTAGTTCCTTTTTTTTCGAACCAATTGAATGCCAGTTCTATTGTTTCTGGAGATTAATGTTTAACAACGGAATTAATTGACATACAATCTACATCGGACAATCTATAAATTTAAAATACATATTTCAAAATAGATCCACTCTAATATGAAATAAAGTCTACGTTTTAGCATTTCAAACTACAAGGACACGATCATCTAATCAAACTCTCATTTTTTTATCTTTCTAATTAAGTGAAAGACTTAAACGGTATTAAACGCAAGATATCAAAATTTTTTAAAATTTACATTGATAAATGATTTGGACGTTCATATCTGTCTATTTCTTCCAATTTTAAAATAATTCAATTAAAATTACGTTTTAAACTATTGATAAAATGTAAAGAAGAAGCACTAAATTTTTAATTCACTATCGGTTTATAATCATTTAAAGTAAAATTAATTACTATCGTAATTTTATTAAATTAAAGTGATTCAGAGATATAGTAATTTAGAAACCACCTTATGTCTGCTTTCCTATTTCAGTGTTTCTTCCTTCAGTCTTTTCTTTCTTTTCTTGTTTATTCAGACAAACCTAAATTTGTATTTTTACAAATTGGGAAGATGTTTTAGATGAAATTTGGTTCCGGATCTCGTTTGGTTCTTAAACTACTCCTTTGACACCCATTCTAATGAAAACAGATAATCGTAAAATGACGTCATGACGGCTATTTTGCAGATATAGTTAAAACAGAAACATCGAAAGGAGATATCGGGCGTTTTAATCTAAAAGTTTCATGAAATTATTATTTTAATCAGATAATCTGATTATTTGGACAATTCCTCAAAAACAATAGAAGTCAAAGGAGGAATATTTCCATAATTAAAAACAAAATGAAAATGTATTTACTGCAATTCAAGTATTGTGCTACAGTCCCAGATGTCATTGAATATCTTCGTACATAATATCTACTTACAACATATTGGAATGTACAGGAAATACATCATGGAATGAATCCCATACAAACCATAGAATTCTTAAAACCACTAATTATCTATTTCCTACGACTTTCTCTGAAGATAAAGGTTAACAGTAATAACTTGAAGAGTTGTTTGCCATTTCTTTAGTTTCCTTAAATGACTTTTAAAGTTTTTCTTTGTTTTATTTTTTTAGGATAAGTCGTGAACGTAATACAAATAAAAAAGTCTCCGTTCATCTGATTTTAATAATATATTTAAATTTTAATAATATTTAGAACAGATTTTCCATTTTCGAAATTAGATAGGTATTAATTACGTAAATCCAATTAATGTTGCCAAAGCAAGAGAAAATTAGTTGATTACTAAAACAATTAATATCAACGTTCACGGTGTTGAGCTTCTGCCACCCACATTCACCACATAAAAGGATTAAGCTGTATTGTTAAGACATCGATAAAAATCCATTTCGGTTCTGTGCTTTTTTTTTCCACGTGTCTCTATAAGGACCCTTATGTTAAAATTCAAAAGTCAATCCTCTATTTTGCATGTCAAGTGTCAATTGTTCAAAAGCAGGAGGGGAGGTACAATGGAGTATTTTATGAGCCTAATTTTTTAGAATGATTCATGGTCTGAACAAATAGTTAACAAACAGATAAATAACTAATAATATGTAACTAATAATATTCGCCCCTTTTTATTCTTGATTTTGTTTTGTAATTCAGGGGTCATTGATTTCCATGTTTGTCCGTTTTGTAAATCGTCCTCATTTTACTGAGCTAGGTACGCTGGACGGATTGAACTGATGAGAGGCCAATAAGCCTCGAAACAGTACTGTCTTCGATTTCCAGCACAAATATCAAAAAATAGCTCAGTGAATTTGTGTTTTGTTTAGTTATGTGCGTTCTTTGTTTTATTTTACTGTAACTAATAATATAAATTGTTAATAAATTAATACTAATTATTTTAATAATTTCATATGTTAATTTAGAAGCTTTATTCATAACTTTGAACTCTACTCGAGATGTCGATGAAACTCCCTTATGAAAAGGAGTCTATTTGTTTGTATTTGTTTCAATAACATTCATGATTGTAATGAATTTAGAAGCGGAAACCTATTGTTGTATCTATTATTTATTATTTCTCAGCAGTGGAATTGTAACAATTCACTCATAATCAAATTTATTCAATTGAGTTTATAAGTGGGCCTCCAATTTACAAATTGCGAAGCAGAGTACACAAGTAGCCTAACTCCGGTTCATTTTAGTTAAATTAACTAATTTCATTAGATCCATAAATTAAAGCTGTTTCATGTTGTTAACCCCCCAAAAAAATAATGCTGGTTACTGCTCAGAAAACTATCTTTATAACTTTGCACTTGTTCATATAAGTAATTAGATAATTGATAAATTCTTTTGTCATTGAAGCTTTGATAATGTTTTTAAATGTAGCTAAATCATACCTTACCGTGATTAATAAGGTATGGTTAGATAAAACGACCCCATTACTACAACTAAAGATGGTCGCCACTTAAAAACCTAATTCGCAATGGGGTTCAGAGAAGATGTGTGGATTTTTATGCCACAAAGATGTGGGAGGGGTTATTATTCATTGTGACAGGCCTCTGCAACACCGAAGGGACCTGGCACTGCTGTCGTGTCAGTAAATCATGGCTCTGCCTGGCATCCATCTCCCTCAGTGGAAGAACTTATTAATTTTACAAGAGAATTGAAAACAGGAGGACGCACTCTTGAAATTAAATCAAAAATTCAGACGCAAAAGCTCTTTCTGCGCTCGCATTCCTTTATTCTTTTATTTCCTTTTCTTTTTTCAAATCAAAACACCAGGAAGAATTCCTGCCAGTTGCAGCTCAAGATTAACGTGATTTCGTAGAAACTTATTTTCTTTAATACGTTTACATCTTAGGTAATTAACTCGTTTCAATAATCCAATCTAATCTTAGCGAACCACTTTAATTCAAAATCATTTTCTATGCTGTTTATTTTTCCGAAAAATAAACGAATTAACATTAAAATTTTTGTTTTTTCAAAAATCTTTTAATATCAATAAGAGTCAAAAGAAATGGCTTCCAAACAATTCATTATTTTCGAAACAACAGTTCCGGACTGAAAACCTTCTATATTTAATTCCCTAATTGTTTCCTAAATGTATTGACTGTCAGGCTTCTTTCGCCATATTAAAGTAGTTTTTCATCAAATAAATCACCTTTTGAATAGAATACTTCCACATTTATTTTGACATGGGTTTACAACAACATTATTTTCGAAATGGCTGCTTGGATTCCTGTTGTTGAAACCGAAATTAATTCATTTCATTATCATTTGTTCATCGCTTATTTTCCTATCTCTTCTGTATTTTAGGAAATCCTATTTTTAAAATCCCTAAATTTTCGATGAGTTTATGGCACTGAATAAAGTTTGAATAGCACTGATGAATAAATGCTAACTAAGAAGAAACACTAATTTTTCACATTTTCCTTTCAAATACAGATTTCTTTATTTTATTCATTTTTTTATTATTTTGAAGTTTAGATAAATATTAAAGTTACATTTGTTACATAAATGTGATTAATCCGGTGATTTTCCTTAATTGCCGGTTATTATATATAATCACCACTAAATTTGGTAAATGTGATAAGTTATTGAATATTCATCAAATTAACCGGCGAGTTTATATAATTCCCAACTCGTAATGGCGAATGTGATAAAAGTCCATAACTTTACCAAAATTGGTCCAGTTTGCGCAGCTTGGCTTGTATCATGACGTAGACCATTGCTAGGCAACGCGTGACAACGCACCGCACATATAACACACAGTGTGCGCATACACTGACCGTATAGGACCGTAATTTCAGTTGTAATTCCAATCTCGTTCTGGACCGAATAATGGCTGGTATACCTGAGCGTTTTAATTCCAAGTTGGTTAATAGTATGAACACTAAAAAAGCAAACAGTGATTTTTCTGACGAAAGAAAGATTTGATGACTTGTTAAAAAAAGTGAGTAAAAACAAAAGTAGTGGAAAAAAACAGGAAGATTATCAGACTAAAAAGATACGACATATGAAAGTAGGCAATGTTCAAAAACTTATCTTTCTCGTCAGTAAAGACAAATCCAATGTTAGATTTTTACGTGTGTTTAAACACGTTGAAGAACTGTTTACCGTAATTCATGAGGAACATTAGGCCATGATGGTAGAAACAGGATGTTAAAAGAATTTGAAAAAAAAGTACGGAAGTAACGATTATCTGAATTTGTGTGAAAATTGTCAAAAAAAATCAAAGGCACCCAAGAAAGGACTTGTTGTAAGGCCTTTCAAGAGATGAACTCAAGATGCCAGGTAGACCTAATTGACATGCAGTCAAACCAGATAATGACTTTATTTTGATCTATCAACAGCACTTGACGAAGTTCATACAGTTCCGTGCCCTAAAATGCTAACGTGCAGAAGAGGTTGCATATAACCTAATTGATATTATTGCTATATATATTTGGTGGCCCCCAGTGTACTGCAAAGTGACAATGGCCCTGAGTTCAGTAACCGAATCGTAGAAGAAGCTTATGCGGCTGGATCTAAACATTGTGCACGGAAAACCTAAGCCAGTTCACAATTTGTGAAGAACAATTTATTTGCTTGACGATGTTCCAGATCTAGCAATATCACTTCAAGAATGTGTTAGAAAATCATCTCTTCCTGGAGGTCAGAGATATCAACGATGTGTTTGCAAGGGACAATGCAAGTCTGAAAAGTGCAAATGTAAAAAATCTGGCAAACTTTGTAATTCTAAATGTCATAACAGTCTAAATATCTAAATAGGTAAATATAAATTATTTAATAATTTTTAGTAGTAGCAATAAACATTGTTTGAAAAAAATTTTTTTTTTCTAGAATTTGGATTTAGTCTGGTTTTGATATGTAACTGTTCTGTATAAGTTCTAATAATAATAAAAAAAATCATTTTCTCTACTTAGGTCTTAACAAGACATGTCAGTCCCTTATTCAAATTTCGTCCAGGCTACATCCATGTGACTTAAAATAACCATTTATTGAATTTTTAATTGTAAATTATAAAATATTGTTATTCGCAGTCTCTCGCGCGTTACAGTGTCCAACGAAAGACTATCCTTCTGACTAGTAACTACTCAAAAAACTGCGCTGTATTCTATTGGCTCAATCAGTCATTTATCACATTCGCGATTAGTAGTTAGGAATTATATAAACTCGCCGTTTAATTTTATGAATATTCAATAATTTATCACGCTTTACCAAATTTAGGGTTGATTATATACAATAACCGGCAATTGCAAATCACCGGATTATCACATTTACCTAATATAATAATTGTTTTGGTTGGATTAATTGTGAATTTATGAAAAGTTTCCTGAAGACATGTGTAGATGCTATCTTATGACGGCCATAACATCACTGAAGTTCGACCTCTAAGATTCCAATAGATGTATGATAATAATAGATCATTGTTAAATTAAAAATTAAAAATAAAAATCCATTTTCAGGCTTTTGTTGGTCGTCCAAAACTAGAAGGAATTATTCTTTTATCCTTCACATAAACAAGTGCAGTGGTGATAAATGGAGAACGGGATTGTGATTGAATAGTTGGAAGCAAGAAAGGCCTCTTCTGTGAAACGTTGACACTAGTTTGTCTGGCCTGATTGAACAAAATTACGAATTGATTGAACCTCTTAGTTGCTGATTATGCTGTAATTTCTTTCCCAGCATCGGGATAATCTGAACGTCTTTTTCTTCCTACTTCCTGTAAGGGAATGAATCACGTGGTGGCCGAAGCAATTAATAAATAGCAGACTGCAATGATCTATCTATATACTGTGAAAGCGTTCTTCACATTCACCGAATGCCTTGCCTATAATATTAATAATTAAAACAACTCAGAGTATTTAGTATTTAGAGTCATTAAATGTAAATGTCTTCCTTTAAAGCTTGTTGGGAGTATTGAAGTTAAGATGATGGTGTAGAATTTTGTGATGATCTCGACGAAGGACCTGTAGTGACACCGTGCAAAGAATAGTTCTTGAAAACTTCCACATCATTCACACTTTCTAGATCAGATTAAGTAAAAGTAAATCTGTAGGGTTGATGAGTCCTCGGCCTCCCTCGTTGCGGGGAAGAGTCATCCTTTCTGTGGCGGACTTGGGATGCTGCTTATTGTGTTTCGTGCGTGTTGTGCGTTGTAGTGCTTCGAGTTCAGTGTATGTCCATGGAATTATGCCGAAGGAATATGTTGATGTAGGGACGACAAAAGTGTTGATGGCTTTAATTTTATTTCTGGCGTTGAGTTGTGTTTTGAGGATGTTGTGAAAGCGAGCACGATATGTTTTCTTGAGTGCGTTTTTGATGTTTGCATTGTCAATGACACGCGCTTGCTGGAAGCCCAGGTACTTGTAGGTCTCTCCCTCTTCCATGGATTGGATGTCCAACCCATGGTCCAGTTCAAAACCCTCCAAATTCTTAGTCTTCCCGCGTGTTATATGTAGCTTGCGGCATTTGTCGATTCCAAATTCCATCCCAATGTCTTTGGTGAACTGTGTTGTGACTTGTAGTAAAATAGTAAGTTGTCCATTGTTTGTGGCGTAGTTTAATATGTAGAGTAAGTGTGTGTGATTTTGTATAGTTTTCGTTTAATACAATTCTAAATATTATTTCAGCCATCCCCTTTATTTTAAAAATCAGAATCAATCGGAAATTAAAGCCCTTAACTAAATAATAATAAATAATAAAAAATTACTTCCTAATTAAAAAAGGATTTTATCCAATTGTTTATCAATTTCGTTTATTAAATGAAATGATTCAACTGAATCAGAGCATCAACATTGAAATGGGCTTTCGACCTAACTACAGGCAGTTCCCAGGGTTACGGACGATCCTCCTTACGGCGTTCCGTACTTATGAACGGGTGCCAAGGCTTTCCCATAAGGATTATTTATAATTAAATTAATAATTCTGGAACTAGTTTCTTCCGGGCATGTGAACAAATTCATTTGGCGTAAGCGGTTGCTTGGAGCAGCATCTTTAAGATAGTGACTAGTCTTATTGATTATACCAGGGGTCGTTTACGCACAGCATCACTCTAGGTTAACCCTTAGTATTCTGTTTTGAAATTTTTCCTGTCTAAATTTCTTATATGAGTTTGTTTTTATGTTCTGTTTGTTTGAATTAAAAGAAAGAGCAAAAAAGATTTACCATTACAGTGCAGGGGAATTATCATTGTTATTTCAGTACTGCACTGTATTATTATTATCACAAATGACTCATTATATTACTATTATTATTATAATATTTATTATATCCGTATATGCACTGTTTATCAGGGATACGAGTTACCTACAAATCCGACTTAAGAGAAGTTCTCTTGTGGACGTATGTCGTTTGTAACCCGGGTATTTAATATAAAGCTCCACATATAACAAACATTTTTATTTTATTTGCTAAAGAATAAAATTATATTATTAATAGAATGTAGTATCTTCTCTAAAAAGAAAAAAAAATCATTTGTTTCTTAATTGGAGCTTTTATTTGGATTAAATGCTTTATAAATAATTATGAATTTGAATTTTATGTAGAATAAGAACTTATTTTACTTAAGATTGTAGTTTTATCTGTATATTTAGATGATTTATAATTTAGGAATAAACTTAAAAGATTAATAGCAATTTAAACAGATATTTAATGACTGTAGACGACGTGTGGTATAAAAACAGCCTTTGAGATTTGATGGCTTATCCACTACCTATCTTATCCTGTAATCGAATCTGATGCGATTAAATGCAATTTAGGAGCTGATCTTAAAACAGGAAAGAAAACAAAGAAAACAACTCTCACCAGAAAATGGTAGACAGTGAAAAAGCGCAGGTTCATTTATGCAGATACAGAAAGAAATGGAGCCAAAAAGTAATCATCATCATCTCAACGTCTCACGAAGTCAAAGAGGAAAAATAGATAAGAAATACAACTTGCGCAAGTCACATAATCCGTGTATTAAATAGAAGAAAAAGAAAAAAATTCCCTAGTGACTTGCTTTCTTTTTTTGTGGTTCGTAGAAAACAGCTAATTTCCTTCTGAACGCTGTCCCATCTGTGTCTCTATTTTACAAAGGAAGACACGCTCTGAAAAAAAAAAGAACACTTAGGTTTTCCTCAACAGTTTCTAAGAGTTTTGACTTGTACTTACTCTTCTAACTACAAGTAAAATAAATCAATCACTAATTTTATATTTTTATTGTAAATAATCGACAAATTCCGCCTTTTTTGATTAATACTGTATTCGGTAACAACAAAAAACATATTCGGGATCAAAAAACAATAATATTACCACGAAAAAAAATCACCCATTCTTTGCTGAGATACTAAGAATAATTTTTTCATTATCTCTTCCGTTTCCGAAATACAAGGGTGTCCTGGAACTTTTGACTCACCCTGTACATTTGTTTAATTTATATTATTTTTCTCTTTTAATAAGAATACTAATGGAAGTATAATAAAAGATTAAAAAGAAAAAGGAAAATTTTTTAAATATTTTAAAAACTGAATAAATACACTCATTGCCAAAAAAATTAGCGCCTCCGGAAACAAATGATCTGGGAACAAAGAAGAAAGTAGTTGCGACTGTTGTTGTTTCCGCTGAGGACTGCTTCAGTATCGCTATGGCTGAGATGATGTGAACGACCGCAGGTGCAGATTTCTGAACATGCCAAGACGAATCATTCGACGCAATTTTGAATAACTGAGTTTAAGAGGTCGTATCGTTGGAGTGCGGGAAGTTGTTCAGTCTAATTGACCGCCACCGGGTCCGTTCTTATCGTCTTGGAAGCAGTGCAGAAGTGAGGGAACACACTCGTCACTGGGAGCCCTAAACAGACTATCAGAAAAGAGGATCGGTCATCGTCCAACAAGCGCGAACTGATCCAAGGATGTTCCTATCCACCAACCAAAGTTGTGTAGCAGCATCACTATAAAGAATCTACCCGGACGATTCAGAACGAGACTTGCATTCTCGACTATTTACCGCTAACTCCCACCCTCGGCGTCTTCGTTTGCAGTGGTGTAGTAAGTGGGTGGCATGGACGGCTCCGGATTGCCAACGAATCGTGTTATGACGAATCCAGGTTTTGTCTGGACACTGATAAACACCGCCCTCGAGTACACATTGGGCAGCAGCACACAAATCCTGACTTCATTGTTGATTCTCGGTCTTCACTGGTAGTGATCAGGAAAACCTTGACGGCGCAGCGGTACGTTCAGGAGATTCTGCGACTTCATTTGCTTCCCTTCAAGGAGAGAATACAGCAGTCCATTTTCCAGCAAGATAATGCCCGTCCTTACACAGCCCGGGTTTCCCTGATCTGCCTCTGTATTGTCGATATTCTTTCTTGGTCCACCAGGTCTCCAGACTTGTCGCCTATTGATTATGTGTGGGACCAGCTGGGACGGTATCTCTGGCCATTAATGGGTATGAGCGATCTGGAGCGCAGTTGAAACAGCTATGGGAGGATCTTCCACAGGCTAATTCACACATGCTAAGGCGATAGGATACAGTACTGAAGACTATTGACCTGTAAACGACCCCTTTGCTCTGATATTGTAATCAGTTATTTTGCATTATCATTGTCGTGCTCTAATGTTTTCGGGAATGAATGGTAAATTAATAAAATACCCGCTGAAAGTGTTTACTGCCATTCTTTTATATAAAAAAAAAACCAGGGTTTAGATTCAGTTCCCTTCTAATTTAAAAGCGGGCTGTTTCCCTGGCTTTCCTTGAATCTGATTGAAAAAAATACTATAGATTACATATTCTCATATCAGAATTCGATATATGGAAGAATATTGGACAATCAACAGATTTAACGCTTGAGTTATTTTTATGCTTTAGGGCATTCAAATTGTAACAGGGATTTCAAATAAAATAATTTGATTTTAAAATGTTTTTTTTTTAAAACGATAAATGAAACTAGATAATACATAGTTGGTTTATTAAATAAAAACAGAATAAAATAAATTACTGTTATAAACTGATTTGTAAATTGGATGTAGAATTCAATCCGAAATTGAATTTTAACGGATATCAAGTATTGAAAGAGACAGAGGAAATGGAGGAAGAGACTTCAATGATTTTATTGCTTTTTGCCATGGACCTGTCATCAGATAGAATATTAATGATGACGATGATATATTCAGGTATGAGGGTGGCTGTTGCAGGTTCAGCTGCTGGGACAAGCAGGGACGAGGTTGGTTCAATTTCGGGCGGAGGTTAGGGAATTTTCTCTGGTTCCTCTTCACAGGTCCTGGCTGTAAAATGAAGCCAGACTCCTTTCCTGGAATTACAGATGAGAGTTGTGTCTCCAATCCTAATACACACACAAGTAAATACGTCCATAATTGCGATGTTTATTCTGTGAATCAATGCATTGCTTTTTTGTTAGATGAATATCCTTTTTGCTTCTTCCATTCTGGTTCTCTGGGATTTCTTTTCCCTCTTCCCATCACTGGAGTAAAGGAAACTCTTTGTACTGCAAGGATTGCATAAAGAAAATTGGGAGTTTTGTCGGAATGTTTACCATCGCTAAGGCAGTAAAACCTCGGGAGTTTCATTGAACTACGTTTCAGCTCAGGTAGAAGATTTTCAATACAACTCCTCAGCATGAGAAGTGCAGTGGGACATTTCAAGTTACTAAGTTAACTTTACGAAGAATTTTTACATGCTTTTTTTTAAAAATGTTATTAAAAAATACTGTTACGAGCTTACGCAAAGAAATCGACGGCCAGCACACTTTAAATTAAATTAAATTTAAATTAGATTAAAAATATTTAAAACACATTAAAAATTACACAAGGACCACAACCGGTTTCGTCTTACACGGACTTTGACAAGTTACCGGTTGTGCTAATTTTTAATGTGTTATGAATATTTTCCAACTAGTTAATTGTGTTCGCCGTCCTTATTTTACTACACTCATTACCAAAAAAAACGACGGACCTAGAAGGAGTTGTCCGATTGTAATGAAATTTCGTATGCAAAGACATTGAGACCGCCCATGCAAATGATTAAACTTTGGTGTTGAATGAATGAATAGCGAGAGCTACAGCGCATCGGAACTGCGCACTCAGCAGGTTTGTATATAAGAAGCGATTCTGAATCTGATCGTCAAAATTTCTGTTGCATTGCAAGTTAGGATATCTTTCAACGACTGAAAAAATGCCTCGCCGCAGGATTCGAGCTCATTACGTGCAACTGTCAGAGTTTGAAAAAGGTCGAATCATTGGATTGAAAAAGGCAGGTTGGGCAAATCGGAGAATCGCTCGTCATATGGGTCTAAGTGATGCGGCGATTAGAAGATGCTGGCAGGAATGGGTGGACAATGGCAGATTTCAGCGTCATGAAGGTAGCGGTCGACCTAGGGCCACAGCAGAGCGGGAGGATAGAGTGATTGTCATATCAGCTGTCACAGCACCTGAATCATCTTTATCAACCATCAGACGTGCGACCCGCACACAAGTCTACCATTCACAGACTGCTGAGAGAGCGACATCTACGCTGGTACTGACCGCTACGCCACCTGCCACTAACGTGTGCACACCGTCGGTCCAGATTTTAGTGGTGCTTGGCTCGATCCGGTTGGAATGATGCTGACTGGGGACGTATAGTGTTTAGCGACGAATCCCGCTTCCAACTGTGTCCTGACGATCGTCGCAGACGTATCTGGAGACGGCCAGGGCAGCGTGCCGATGCTGCTTTCACTATTGCACGCCACACAGGCCCTCAACCAGGAGTTATGGTCTGGGATGCCATTTACCTTAATAGCCGGACCCCTTTGGTCGTCATTAGTGGCACACTCACAGCACAGCGGTAGGTCGACAACATTCTGAGACCTGTTTTGCTACCCTTCCTTTTGCAGTACCCTGGCCTTATTTTTAAGCAAGATAATGCCAGCCCACATACGGCACGTGTTGCTATGACCTGTCTTGCAGCTTGTGAAACACTTCCTTGGCCAGCCAGATCCCCAGATCTCTCTCCAATCGAGCATGTCTGGGATATGATGGGAAGACGACTGCATCCACCAGGGAATGTGGATGACCTAGCCCGACAATTGAAGCAAATTTGGCAAGAAATACCGCAGGAGACCATCAGGGAGCTTTATTACTCTATGCCACGTCGTGTGGCAGCTTGCATTCAGGGTAGAGGTGGGTCAACACCTTACTGAGCTCGTTACTTTGTAACTCTGTGTGAAATTTGAATCATTTTCTATTCTGTACATAATCTTCCTCTCCATTAATTTTTGTCTCCATCGGACAACTCCTTTTAGGTGAGTCGTTTTTTTTTGTTAATGAGTGTATTTATTAATTGTTATTTAATATTTTGAAGGTGATCATATTATATGCACTGATATTTCCTGCAAATTTCTTCAACTCTAATTTTTAGATATTTTTGATGTCTTAAATAAGTCTTCATCAGGCGGTTTCGCTGTTTACTATCTCGAGGTCTTTCGTTTGACATTAGGAAGTGTTATTTCTTTTACATGATTGTCATGAGTGTGATCCCATTTATTAATCATGGCATCTGCGTCCTGAGATGCGCGAACTTGTGTCTTATGTCTATCCAGACCTCATGTCATTTTATATCAAGATAATAAACATTATAACAATTAGTCAAGACTGGTTCTTAACAATGATCCTCTGGGAAACTTCGTTTCTTTTACTGATTCCAATTCAGGTCAGTGAAAGAAAACAAATTTTCCTATATCACTTTTTTAAAATTTTGGAAGAAAGTTTGGCGTTTTACAATTCCAAGGTTTTTCTATTTGACTATGGTCTAATACAGGGAATCTTTATAGCTCCTTCCCTTTCGTGTTGAATTCAATGTCGAATTATTCGACAATCAAATTAATTATTATCATAAATCTTAATTTCATGAAGACATTTTTTTATTGTGTTATTGAGAATTGCTACTTATGTAATATAGCAATGTTGTTTTCTCCTTGCAATGCGCAGTAAAAGGAGCTGCAGAAAAAAAAGCCTTCCCCCCCCCTTTTTTTTATGCAATACCAGGAAGCCAAGGCAATTTCGAAATGATGGGATCACTTTTTTATTATTTATTTCCTGTCCCAAATTCCTCGAAAACTTTAGTATTAAACTAAAGCAGCTCCTTTGCATTAGAACGGATTAATTTACGACCAATCGTCAATAAATCAATTAGTCACTCAGCCAGAGGGTTCCAAATTTTCTCCTGTTTGTGTCATTATCAGCGTTTCAGCAATTTTTTCACAGGATCTTTTTAATTGAACAGTTAGCTCAGATTCATCAGACAATTTTACTATCTTCTGCAATCTGGGTTTCCTTTGAAAATTTAAAATATCCCGCGGTGCATAGTTTGATAACTACTGCATTAAGCTAGTAAAGGTAAAAGACAAGAAATCAATGCAGCATTAAGGTCCTTAATTACATAGTTATACTAATACAAATGATCAGATTTTGGCTTACAAATATTAAATAAATTTTAATTATTTTACAGTTATTGAAGAATATCAAGAAATGGAAGAATATTTGATTTAATTGAACAAAATTATGATCATTTTTTTACTGACAAGGGAATGGTTAGGCTTGTCAGTCCGAAACATCCCTTGAAATTTTTATCATTTATTCAGAACCTTAAGTAGTTGACGTATACCAAATTTTAGCTGCTTATGTGCACTGAAAGGGGGTTAAAAAAAATGCTAAAGTTACAAGAAATACGTCATCACTCTTTGCTTGCCACGCATGACGTCACTATCTCTCGCTGGTTTGGCGGCGCTCAAGGTCACACGGATGCACGGCAGAGCAAAATACTTACTTTTAAAATTATACTGTTATAATTACTGTTTATAAAATAAAAGCAATAACTGCAAAGTGTGGCTTCATTTGTATTTTAAAAGAATTTAATTCTACATAGAAAAAAAAAAGAAAGAAAAATATTAAATTAAAGAATTGAACAGAAATTTATATAACGCTAACTGTAAACTATTGGCATATTATAAATAAAATTACCAATAAAAATAACGACAATAAAATCGAATAATAACTTAAAGAATTTAGCAAAAATAAAGGAATAGAAAATGTTTAAAAAAAAATGGAAAATAATTTCGTAAATTTAGAAAACATTTCAAAATCGTAAGATTGTGGAACTAAAATGTTTCTAAACATTGAAGTCAAGTAAATATCTAACTTACTACTACTATTAATAATGTAATGTTTTAATTAATAATGTAATTATTCGTTAAAATCCACCACACAGACTTAACTTCTGATCATTTATTATAATAATAATGATTAAAATAAATGATTAGAAGAAGTTTGTGTTGTGGATTCTAAAAAAAAAATAAGTTTAACTATCTATTTATATCTAAGTTTGTATCTTTTACAAAAATATCCAAAAATTACTTTGCACAAATCTTGAATAAATCTATCTTGAATTTACTTTCTTCTGAAATGAGTTGGTACTTTAGTTTTAAGAATTTGTCTTTTTAGATTTATTTTTCTGGCATGATATCTGGTGGCGTAAAACAAATGTGAACGTCTGGGGAGAAATAACCATGGGAGATTAGAAAGGAATTTGAATTGGAATTATTGGATATTTTTTTATCTGTTACAAAAATATCCAATAATTATCTAAACCCATAGGATTTTTATTTATACTAATTTTGATTATTGTGTAATTTCAAATGTAGTTAGGGTTATAAAAACCATTGAGTTACACTTGTTCATAGGACTAATATCCGAATTATTATTACAATTACATGTAGTAATGTTTTCTAAATTTTACGAAATATTTTCCATTTTTATTTAAAAACATTTTCGATTCTATTTATGAAGAATAGTAAATTATGTAACGAGACCGTTACATTGTATTTTATTGTTCTTTTTTCATATTCTACTTATGATTAACTGTTAATGGGCTATAAAATGACAATTGGGCATTCTTTTTCAAAAATGTAAGCTTATTTTTTTTTTTCAAATTCAAATTACTTTATTTTAAAATACAAATGATGCCACACTTTTCATTTGCTGATTTTAAAAGTTTTCAATTAATAATTATATTTTAAAATCCTGAGATCACTGCTCTTTATATTATATATTAGAATCCACAATCATTTATTATTTTCATAAATGATTAGAAGAAGTTTGTGTTGTGGATTTTAACAAATAATTACATTATTAATAGTAGTAGTAAGTTAGATATTTGCTTGACTTCAATGTTTAGAAACTTTTAAGTTCCACAATCTTACGATTTTGAAATGTTTTCTAAATTTACGAAATTATTTTTAATTTTTTTAAAACATTTTCTATTCCTTTAATTTTGTTAATTTCTTTAAATTATTATTCGATTTTATTGTCATTGCCTGGTAATTTTATTTATAATATGCTAATAGTTTACAGTTAGCGTTACATAAATTTCTGTTCAATTCTTTAATTTAATATTTTTCTTTCTTGTTTTTTTTTTTATGTAGAATTACATTCTTTTAAAATGCAGCCACACAATTTTAAAATGTAGCCACACTTTGCAGTTATTGCTTTTATTTTATAAACAGTAATTATAGCAGTATAATTTTAAAAGTAAGTATTTTGCTCTGCCGTGCCATCCGTGTGACCTTGAGCGCCGGCAAACCAGCGAGAGATAGTGACGTCATGCGTGGCAAGCAAAGAGTGATGACGTATTTCTTGTAACTTTAGCATTTTTTTTAACCCCCTTTCAGTGCATATAAGCAGCTAAAATTTGGTATACGTCAACTACTTAAGATCCTGAACAAATGATAAAAATTTCAAGGGATGTTTCGGACTGACAAGCCTAACCATTCCCTTGTGAGACAATAATCCAACTAAGCTAGGTTCAGTGTAATCTTAATTTCTAATCGCACTGTATTCCTACTTAAACATGTTTACAGGAATTAAGTGTTTCCTAAAATATTCAAGTTTTCTTTATTTCATATGAAAATTCGAACGATCACTGTCTGAGAAGATTTGAGTTGAACTTTCTCACGTCACGAGATTATGATGCCTTTGCCGCAGACGCTATCTCCATAGAAGAACAAGATAGCGTCACCAATTGATCAATCACGTTCTCAATCAATGGTCTACAACTGCATTGTAATTGGTCATACGAAACGGTCAGTTCAAAGTGACAATCATGAGGACAAATCACTCGGGCAAAATGTACAGAATCTTATTAATATAATACATCTGTTTATTTTTATGAGGAATTGAGTACTTAAATAATTTTCTACGAGTACAAACTGCGATGTAATGGCATAGAAGTGAACCCAACATTTGTCATTCTTTAGAGGAAAATATCATCAATAAACGCACTATTCAATTACCAAATTCCAGGTAAAGAGAATGAGCCACGTGGAAGAAAAGAAAATATTATTGATGAAGATTGTTTAAAGGCTTAGTTGTGCAGATGACTGTGTATTTCCTGCAGCTGTATCTTACTACCTTCTACAACAGACAAGGTTAAAAAACTGAACACTGTTATCTCAAGAATTCCAGGAAATGCAGAGGTTTCATTGCTTTTGCTCTTTGCGTTGAAGAACCAGTTCCTGTGGATCGTAATCACTAAAGATGAAAATGAGGCTTCTACGATAAGCTTAAACAGAGGCTTAACCTCAATGAACCTTGCATTAAAGAAAAGAACAACTTTATAATGCATACACCAAAATTATTCCAAAAGCAACCGTATTGGTAAACAGATTGGATCCTATTATTTTGTATGATAACTCCAGATCACGTGTTTTTCATAAAAATACAGCAAAACAACTGTGATTCGAAATACCTTCACTATCTCGACTTATGGAAAGGACAGATTTCTACTTCAGATTTCCACATATTCCGGAATTTTAAGTCTTTCCTTCGTAATAAAACCAAAAAAAAAAGCATTCAAAAAATTCGTCGCCTCCAAAAACATAGAGATTTTTTTTTTTTTTTTAACGAAGATTTTTGACTTATAAACAGAATGAAATAGGACTAATACAGTCAAATTAAAATTCACTACTTTGGGATTTATTTGGGTTCCTTATTTGATTCTTCTACCTTATTTGATTAGTTATTTTTATTTTTCATTACGATTTTTCAGCCAAATGAAGCTTCAAGAGATCTTCTGAGAAAACAATGCAAACTTTTTAAACAAAATCCTGTCTTTTTGTATATAAAAATGTAAAATTTATATAAAGATGATGATGAATTATTTATGTAATGATGAACGCTGCTTATCTGTCACTTTAATGTCAATAAAGCTAATATCAGTCATACAAGCTAAGCGTCATTTCATTTCTACAGTCAAATCTACATAAACTTACCACCAAGATTATTTCAACTACATTAAAATCTTTACAGTAGGTTTGTTCATGCCAATGGATAACAAAAATTGGGAATCTTTAGTTTCATCAAATGGCGTGAATTTTTTTTATTTATTTCTTTACGTTTCCCTTAAAGTTTTCATCATTGTTGTAATCATTGAAGCAATAATTGAAGCTCTTGAATTTGTCATCATTTTCGTTACCAATTTTCTTACTAAAGATTTTCTAGAACTTGCTCTAATTCAGAGAATTTCAGTGAAAAGTCATTAGTGAACAGCAATCAATCACGGCTGTGAAATACTACAATGGAGAAGCCTACATTCAGAGGCAACTAAGAAACCCCTTCTACTAAATGCAAGATTATTAGAAATGAATCATGAGATTAGCTTTTGAAAATAAATAATATTTTTAATAAAATAAATTCATTCTATTCACTAGAATATGTAGATACTGGTATGTATTCATAAAGTTAAAAAAAAAAAGCTAAATAACTTAGTATCCAGCTAAAGCAAATGTGATCCTTGGGGTTTGGGGAAAGGCTCCTGCCGTTTCCTGACTAACGGGAAACCCCTCCCCCCCGGAAATAACCGTTTTAGGGAAGGCTGGGTGACCTTCTTCTGGAGAAGAATTCACCGTGGAAAAATCTACGACTTCCGCCGGGGATTGAACCACTTGGACCCATTAGTTTTTAAGAGATTTTTCATTTATTGTTAAAGCGATACTGAGTTCGCAAAGGACTGTGGGACTAATTGTCGCTGTTCGATCTTGCATTCACACCCACTTTGCCTTCTCTAGAGATTCTAAAATACAATCTAAATGGAGTTTCCAAGATGTTGATTATAACTTGATAAATTTGTTACGTTAAGGCGGATTTATTCGTTTATTCCGATTAAACTTGACAAATTGTATTTATTTAATCACTAGAAGCTAATCTAATTGCTAAATGATTGATCAATTAACAAGTTGTAATAGTTCTGGAATTGGGAATCATTTAAATGCCAAAAAAAAGTATTTATAAGTTTTTTATTAGAAATCTCTATTAAATCGGGGGGGGGCGTCGAGCTGACCCCCCCCCCCCCGGCCTCAAACGCCAGTCATGGCCTCTAGTGGGAATCTTTAACTTTAATCTCTATTAAATAAGGGTCAAATTATTAGAAAGCAATGTTCAAAACAATTGGGACCTAAAACAAAAGCAAGATACAATCAACATCACCACTTTCGCAGTTTTATTAACGAACAATATAGGATAAGCATTTGCAAGAAGAATTAGTCATGGGATAAGTAAATAAACAGAGCTTGCACGGAGACAACATCCAAAGTAATAAGGTTATAAATATTGGAATCATTGGATCATTGTCGTTCAGCAGTTCCAGTTGCGAGTGCAACATCACTGCAGAAACACCCTGCAACATGACTTATCCGTACAAATAGTTTGGAGCATTTGGACATCTCAAAGCCTCATTAGCCAACTATGGAAGTAAGAAGAAGACAAAGGTGAGAGCGGTCATTATCATCCACAACAGCATAGGATGATCGAAACTTTGGTAACATGGCACAATGCGATGCAGCTGCGAGATGCGGCCTACAGATGTGCACCCAAACCATACAAAATCAGTTTTCACCGTAGAGGACTGTACTGATGTCCAATGTATGGGTGCTTGTATCTTAGGACACCGGAGAGTTCGATAATGCTAAAGAGCATCATCACTGGAATAGGAACCAATTCTCTTCTTGAGCCAGAAAATCTTAGTCTTGGAAATTAGTTTGAACACTAAAGTAATAGGGGAAATCAGATTCTGTGCATGAAAGGGACTCCTTTTGGGTGGTAAGGGCAGCATTAGTGTTAGCGATCTACATATCATCCTAACTCGATCTCTGTAGAATACTGGCAAAAGAATCAGTTGGAGAAAACTTTGATTTTATGGACCACAATGAACGTTCTCAGAGATAATGAACAACACATGATCCAGGATGCAGGAATCGAACATATGGACTGGTCTGCACGCTCACAAGACCTGAATCTCACTGAACAAGCTTCGGATGCCTTCGAAGTCGTATAGCACGTCACCAAACTCCTCCTACGACACTTCGAAAGGTAAGGCACAGAATCACTGCTGGACAATCTGGTTTTGTCGATGCCTCATCGCTGTCAAAGTCTATTAGCGGTTTTAGATAACCATTCATACTACTGAAGAGATATGTGAAACTTTAAACTAAAACTCCAAACACTCCATATCTTAGTATTTAAAATTGTTTTATTCAAATACTAGCGAATTTTCGGGACGAAATTGTAACGTCATCCCTTCTTCAAGCGAAAAATTAAAATATTCTTTGGAATAAATACAACAAAATAGTTTGAAAAGTCTTCAAATCTTCAAAATAAAAACAAAATAAACGTATAAAACCATACATTTATTGAAATAAATATTTCTTAATTTTCGAAAAGATATGACTTCTTTTCTTTTTCAAAGCCTAAAAAACAACAACAATACGTTACAAAAAAGTAGAGGAAAACGATACGGATATGAGACATTCATGAAATTGTATTGTTACAACAATACTTACAAATGCTATTCTCCTAATTCTTTAATTTTCACCTTATTTTTACAATTTGAAATACATATATTGTTAAACTCTTTGGCCATTTCCACAATAAATTTGTTTACATTAACACCTTCATTTCTATTAATATTTATCTTTTTGGTATTTCTAATTAGTAGACTTTCCATGGTTTTTCTCGTTTTACAATCTTTTTCAATACATACAATTTTGATTTCATTTTTTACACAATGATTTTTATTCATACAGTGTTCAGCCAATTCCGATTTCTCCTCTAATTTGTTTTTTATGTATGAATTATGCTCCAATGCCCGTTCTTTTGTTATTTTGGTTTCTCCAAGATAGAACGCATCACAAATCATGCATTCTATTTTGTAAATAGCCCCCATTTCCCCTTTTTTGTCACTTGTATTTATTTTATTACAAATAATATTTTTTATTTTATTGTATTATTTTATTACTGTAATAGAATACAATACAATTTCAATACAACAATACAATTTCATGAATGTCTCATATCTGTATCGTTTTCCTCTACTTGTTTGTAACGTATTGTTGTTGTTTTTTAGGCTTTGAAAAAGAAAAGAAGTCATATCTTTTCGAAAATTAAGAAATATTTATTTCAATAAATGTATGGTTTTATACGTTTATTTTGTTTTTATTTTGAAGATTTGAAGACTTTTCAATAGATAGAATGTCTAGAAGAGGGAGAATTAAGAAGACTTATGGTAACAACAAAATAGTATTGAACATGAAACTAATTAAAAACACGTTGAAGCAATAAATACAATTTCTGTAATAATGAAAGATTATACAGTGAGATATGTGAAACTGCTTCCATGCTGAATATTACAATTTTATCAGAACCTGATGTGGCGTAGTTGTCCCCAGTAATAATAGCAATGCTCTGCTAATTCTTCTTAATATACTTATTTTATCGTCCATAAAAAAAATGCTAAAAACTGGTGATGTTGATTGTCCTACCTATTATTTTTGGAGTATTCCCTAATTATTTTGGCACTGCCAATATAATTAGATTTCTTTTAAAAAATATGTCCTTTAACGTGCAGGATAGGAATTTAAAATTTTAAAAAAATTAGCCTATGTTCTTAATTAAAACTAATTATATTTACAATTAGACAATTCTCCCTACTAAGCTCGTCCAGATGGATATCGTTGGGGAATGAGGAAACAGAGTAACACAGGTATTAATAGGAAAATGCAACCAATCAGATATCGGTAGGGTAACAGGAATGTTGGAATCCCGCTGAATCGAATCACCAATAATAAGTGAAGATGTGGCCATCATGATGATCCGAACGATCTCGTCTGCCCATGAGCGAAAACAAAATAATAACAAACCCGAGCACATGGATCTGCTTGTTTACAAACACAAATACGTTGTTAATGGATGTCAACAAAAGAATGTTGAAAATAGAAATCAATGTGGAAAACCATAATGATGTTGTTAACTGATGATTGTTCGTTGTAATAATGATGGAAAGCAACAATACAAACTGATTCCTTACACTTCCTGATAAAATTACCCCTACAACCGTTAATACTTTTGGGCTGTTAAAATTGGGAGAATGTCCATTGATGGCAACATGTGATGCAGTAGTGTACGTGAAATCTCTTTTAATACATGCCCGATGGTGCTCGTTGATACGATCCCCGAGGGAACTCCTCGATCCCCCTATGTAATGGCACTTATTATGAAAACAGACGCCCCCTTTCACACGGTCCCATGGAATCGTAGACTTCCTATGGTTACCTATGCTTTTAGTTGTAGTGCGACATTTCGAACTAACCACAATCCCGTGCTTTCTCAAATGCTTAGAGAGGACAGGAAAAATGAAAGGACGGAAATCTACTGAAATATATTTCTTAAACGGTTGTTGAGTCACCAATGGAACTATTAGGTATCATTAGATAGAGGAGGATAACCATTGGCCAGTAAATTACAGAAAATGAAATCCAATTCACGTTCAAACAATTCACAATAAATTATTTTTTGGCAATTATATATACTTTTTTGGCATTTAAATGACTCCAATTCCAGAGGTATTACAACTTGTTAACTGATCAATGATTTAGCAATTAGATTAACTTCTACTGATTAAATAAATTCTTTTGTCTTGAATTTAATACACTCAGGTTTATTCAAACGAATTTGTTATTAATATTTGTGTTACTTTATTGTTATTGTTATGTTTCATGTTTATTGAAGTTATTTGTTTTCTATTTGTTCTTGTAGAGAAAAGAGAAGGTTTTCTCTTTTATTCCTTAGTTTTGTTTTTTGTTTATTTATATTGTATCCAGAAGAAGTCCTTGGAATGAATAGGACGAAATATTGATTATCATTGAAGTAGTAGGAGTTTGGTTTTCTTAATCATATGTATTTATGCAATTATTTCCTCTTTTTACATTTCTTTATCAATAAAACTCTGACAGAAAATTTTAGATATCATACAATTTGAGAAAATATCCTTATCTTGCGAGGGAATTAGAAAAACCTCATTGAATATATGTATAAAGTTATTATTGTACTTTAAAAAAAAAAAGGGTTTGCCTTACAGTCATGACGTCATCAACTTGAACTCCGAGCAGTCAGTCCAAGATGGCATCGTTTTGTGATCGCGTAGAGCGTGACCAAGAAAGGACAAACTTTGCATAGCCAAGCAATAGGAATAGTGTGGAACGTTTTGTAATTATTTCAATTTGAATTATTATTATTCGTAACTGTAGAAGATACAAAAACCAGAATGTTTTCGTAATGTTTCTAAGATTCAGTTACAGATTTTAGCAATAGATGGCGCTGTTACGTCCTGGAAACATCAATCTATAAGGAAATTACGTCATCAAAAGCTCTTCTTTCATAAACTGAACTGTAGTAACTTTATATTGACCAAGTATTAAAGCGTATTTTAGTAACTCATAAAATATTCAAGTCATCACTAACTTCATTCTAAACCAAACAGAAAACAAATTCTGTTTATTGACAATTTCCCTGTGAATGTTTGCTTGATTTCAATTCAATTAACAAACATCCATTTCTGTTTCAATGTGAACAACCAGTAGACAAACAAGAAGTTAAACAGTGAGAAGCAAATATTGAACTAAATCAGTAACATAAATTAATTTCAACTTTACATCTCAGGAATATATAACTTTAAATATCAAATCAAGTAAAGTTAATAAAAATAAATATAAGAAAATTTACAAGAATGAGCATAATTAAGCAACGAATAATAAATGAGCTCAATAATAAAGTGTAGAGCTAATGGTTCATCTGTCATTGAGTCCTAGGAGAGGATCTCCAATAGTTTTTAATCTACTGCAAGAATACTATTGTGAAGGAAAACTACAACTTATGTCAATTATCTTAGAATATCAATTATTAGCAACAACAAAAAAAATAAAATAAAAATAAGCAACGACCTATCAATACGAGAAAATGGATGCTACTGAATGAATTAATTAAGCTCATTGGAAATCAACAACGTTTGTCTTAGGCCTCTTCCACAAGATGCCATCAAATCAACACATACATTTCAATGGAACCTATCACACGACATTTCGCGATTTTTTCCAAAAAAAAATTCCTTGACTCGCCACCCACGTCGTTGCTTGAAATGAGTGGCTTCACACGAGAAAAGATTTTTCATTGCTGCCAGCCATGTTTTGCTGTGCGTTGTATTTTTGAAAAGTGTTCTTTTAAGAAAATGATTAAAACTTTAGAGAATGGGGACTTTGAAAAAGTCATTGTAAAGTTCAGTGAAGGTCTGCACTACTGTTGAAAAGTATTCCAATAGGGTTTTGAAGGAAAAGAATTGAGAGGAGGTTGCAAATATATTTATAAATGGTCCTGTATGATTGGGTGCACCCAATATCTTCTATTTCTCCATTTTGGCCGTTTCTGTAACCATGATTAAGAGATGCTTCTTTCTTTTGCACACTGAGCTAGAGCGAGTGCCAAAAAATAATATTCGCATCCCCATGGTTGCACCAAGAAAATTTAGTGGTCGCGTCACCGTGTGTAAGAAGCCTTAATGAAAACAATTATCAAACATTGTTTCCACAAAAGTTATGCAGTAAATTGTTCAGTTATTTATCAGACATCTTTGATTTGAATCAAAAAACTAGTAATCCATGGTTTACCTTCATTTCTTGCGTTTGAGAAAAAATCAGAGATTACTTGAGTTGAAGTTCATTAACAATATTCCCTGTCGTTCTTAACTTCTTTCCTTTTCTCAAAAAATAAATTAGCAAATTTTCAGCGATCCTTCGGTTTGCGAAATACAGAAATTCTCTGACTAAATTTTAGTAAGATTTTACAGGAAGAAACAGAAGTCGATGTCAAACAAATTAACAACGATACAAATTTTATTAAGGACATTTTTTTTTCCCTTTTCAATCACATACAGATGAACTAAAATTAATTTTATAAATGATTTCCCATCCCTTTGGGGAAAAAAACACTTTTATGATTAATTTGGGATTCGAATCCATTCCGTTAAGTCCTAAGATCTCGATTGATTTTTTTTTTCTTTAGATGAAAGTTTCACAAATGAAGATTATTAACCGGTACATACAAGACGATAAAAAATTAAAAACATTTCTATTTTTTAATATTAAAGCTAATAACTTAATTAAACTTTATTTTTTTCCTATGGTCATATTAATTATAATTTTTATTGCTTGTATAAAAGGTAAAATCGCCGGTAGTGGACATTAGAAGGAGAATTTTCAGTGTTTTCGTGAATTCCGGTTTAATTTCCATGTTATTAGAAATACATTTCCTTCCATAGAAGCCATTCCTTTAAGAATTCCTTACCTTGAAATTATGAAATTATATATAAAGTGGTGTTTTTACTAAAATATTGAAAATCTTTGATTAGTGGACACATACAAATTGGAAAATTCTAGAAGTGAACATTGAATGTACCAATGGTGGACACTAACACTATAATAAGAAACCTTTTTTTTTTCTTATGTTTATTGCAAATAAGGTGCATAATAGAGTTTAAAAGTATTTTAATTACTTTTATATTATATTACAAATAAAATAAGCAAAATATGTTGTCACAAATTAAGTGAATATTTCTGGAAATGTATCTATTGAGTTTAGTTGGTAGCAATGTCTGTCTTCTTTACCAACACCTTAGATGCTTAGGAAGTTAGCAGAGTATTTTGAAACACAGTGATGGTTCTCTCATTTCTTTCTTTTATTACGAAAGCAGTTCTACTGTATGGGTTAAGAGCGAGGACCGCAGCTTCGTTATCATTGTAAATCTCCGTGATTTTGTAAACACTTTTGTATTCCTTACTCTAGACTGAAAATAAAACTAACAATAAAGTCCCTTTGAAGTCAATCTTCGAATGTTCTGGCAAGACCCAACATTTACCAATCATTTTTCATGTATTTCCATGGGACATTCATTAGTTTCATTCGTGTACATTCGTTTAGTTTCTCTCCAGTTTTCTGAACAGTTTCTCCTGCTTCATCTTCACCCACAGTTTCTCCAATTTTTTCTGGATTATCGATGAGACTTCCCCAGTTATAGTCTCCACATTTCTAAACAAATGTAACTTCTTCTTCTAAATTAAGGCTAATATCGTTCATCCACGAATCTTCTTCTTCTGACGAAAATTATGTCTGGTTTCTTTCTCTTTCTACTTTTCTTCGGCTTGGATTTTGTTTTCAATGCTTTTTTTTTGGTTTTTTTTTTTTTTTTTTAATTGCATCTTGTTCTTCTTTCTTTTTCAGTCTTGCCACTGAACGCTGTTTCTTAGGTTGCTCTAATTCAAACTTCTCTTTTTCTTCGTCCTCTTGATACTCCTGCCACACTCTGGACGTCTTTACGAAAGGGACAGTCTCTTAATTAAAAAAAACTTTTTAAAAAGTATATTAAAAGATTTTTATTAAAAAATTAGTTACATATTTAAAAAAAATTATTAATAATTTAGGTTAAAAATTAATCAAAAACCAGAAAAAAAAATTTCTTAAAATTCAGGACAGGACACTTTTAACAGAGCTGAAGATAACGATGCGGTCGCTCGTTGAAACTGTCCTATCCTGAATTAAAAATGTTTTTTATTTTGTTTTTCATTAATTTTTAACCTCAAATTATTAATACAATTTTTAATGTGTGTGTCTTTTTAATAACTGTTCTTTTTCTACACGTTTTTCTAAACTCGTTGTATTAAAAAAAGTAGAAAACTTTTTTTCAGTTGCTTGTGGTCAAAACAAAGATCTTTTAAAGGGACTGGGTATTTCAAACGTTTTGGGAAAATTTTGAACATTTGGCTCATTATCGTATTAAGACTCTTTGTCACTTCCAAATTTCTTTCATGTTTCTCAGTTTGTAAGGAATCTATTATTTGATCACATTTTGTCAAAACTATGTCTTCATAGGAAACGAGTGGTTCATCAACTTGTCTAGCCTGTTCAAGTTAACGTTTCATTACATGAAGCCAACTTTTCATTTTCCTGTACAATATTCCAAAATTTTGAAGCCTATTTTGAGCTCTTTTAAATTTGCTTCCCCTACTTTTCTTTGTAACTCAGAATATTTCTGTTTTGTAACAACTGGAGCTAAAGGATCCCAGGGTATCAGCCCACATTTTCTAAATCCATTTTGAATAAATTATTAAGGCTGATATTTTCTCATTGAGAATTTCTTTTAACAACAGTGCAAATTCCTTTTTCTTCACTGTCTGTCTGTCCATGTTTTCCATATTCAGTAGTGGACAGTTGGTGGTGGGTATCTCTTTGTCCACTACTAGTTTGAGTTCACAATAGCTCAAAATTACCATATTCTGTTTTTTTGAGAAGGGTGAATTCATTTATAATATCAAACATAAATAAAAAAAAAAAATTCACTGGTTTTGTGTTTAAGTGGTGGACATATAACTTAATGTCCAATCACATGCAAAACGTTAAACGCTATCCAATGCTTCAATCTACGCATCTTATTTGAATACTACAACATTTAGACATATGTGTTTAACAATTGGTAATGGTAAAAAAAAGTATTAATGTTTACAAACTTTCTTAACATAAGTGACAGCGTGGGGATATGCTTCTGTAAAAAACAAAAAAAAAACAAAAAAAAAATAGACACCGTTTGTAATCTGCAAAAACAAGTCACTTGCAACGATACTTTGCAAGGGACGTCAATCGTAGATGGCGTCGACTACCAAACCGCGTTAAAAAAAAAAAAAAAAAAAAAAAAAAAAAAAAGGTTTGAACGTCTTTAATTCTTATTTTTTGCTGTTTAAGTCCAGAGTGGCTACTATTGGATCAGTGTTCACTACATTTATCTTATTTTTTGTTTTTCTATTGAGCTGTTTATTCTCAATATATATTTTTTTAGGTTCATTTGCATTGTTTCTTACTTACTTTTATAATTTTTAAGTTACTTCCATTTATGGATTTTCAGCTTCTCATACAAATAAGAGACGCACAAATGCCTTTATTTGTATTAGTAACTATTATTACTAAACATCATTTAGCCTGTTTCTTTCTTTTTTTTTTTTTTTTTGCTGCTTTAGGATTTGGGTTCTTATTTTATTATTAGCGATTAGAATTTTTATGTTTACTATTTTTCTCTTTTTTTATTGCGATTTGAGGCATTTCAACTATTGATATCTTCCAATTACGGCAAAAAATTACATTTTCAAGTTTACGGAGATTTTAAAAAAATGACTTAATTTTGATTTAATAATCACTGCTTCAAGAACGGAGAAGTTGACTGATGATAAAATTAAATATCATCATCACTTGTTTTAGTTAAAATAAAAAAAAAAAAAAACCTCGTCTTATTTTTTTTCATAATTAATTTTTTTTAACTCATAAATAATATCACATCATCCATTAAATATAAATAAAATATTAAAATATGTATAATAGCACGAATTTTCAGAAAGCGTATTCATTTGTATTTCCTTTTTCAAGCCACAAATAAAATAATAAAAGAGATTAACGTTGTACATTAACTTATTTAACAAAATAATGTGTGTAACCTAACACAATAATAAAAAATAACCCGCATCATTACTTTTACAATTACAAATAACAATCCAGTATGTGTTCCCCTATTCATAATATAAAATACTCACTAGCTTAATTTATTAATTCTTCAAATTTTTATAGTTTTGTTTGAATTTAACTTGCCTTGTCTTGAGTCAAATGTACAAATCTCTCATTAACCTCTACACCTTCATCTCTGTTCATGTTTTGACCCCTCGTATTCCTTATGAGAATACTTTGCATCACTTTCCTTGTTATAGTATGTTTTTCAGTGTACAATGTTTTTACATTACTATTAGGTCTGTGACCACAATTAAAACAATGTTCCGTTATTTCTGATTGTGCTTTCATCTGATGGATATCTGATTATGTTTCAAATAATTTCCATGTTCCATTACATGCTCCCCTATATAGAAAGGTCGTTGCTTTCCCCTATGTAAAAAGCAAAATTTCTTACAATTTCTTTGTAATAGTAATGTAAAAACATTGTACACTGAAACAGATATTATAACAAGGAAAGTGATACAAAGTATTCTCATTACAAATACGAAGGGTCAAAACATTAACAGAAGTGAAGGTGTAGAGGGTTAATGAGCTATTTGTAAATTTGGATAAAGACATGGTAAAAAGTTAAATTCAAATAAAACTATGAAATTTGAAGAATTAATAAATTAACCTAGTGAGTATTATTATATTATCAATAAGGACTATATAATGGATTGTTATTTGTAATTGTATAAGTAATGGTGTGGTTTTTATTATTGTGTTAGGTTATATATTTAGGGATTTACCGAGATTTAGGGATTCCGGTCATCAATCAATCATTTACTTCGCACCTACGGAAGTAGAATTAGTTCCCTATTCTAACACATTGTATAATTGTCCTTTCTCATCCAACCCGAATGAATTCAATCATCAGAAAATATTTTTTCCGCATATAAAGAATATGTGTAAATATGTGGAAATATTCTGTGAATGGTAACATTTTTTAGGATAATATGGGTTCAAATCTACTTAATGGTCGTAAATTAATATAGAAAAGAAAACTTTGTAATTGAAGAATATTGCATTCTATTAACTATACAGGAACAGTGTTTCACCTACAGAACTTTTCTCAACGGGCAAAAAAAGATAGATTTAAATGTATAATAAAAATTTTCCCCAACACATAATAAGATAGAAAAACGGGCTTTATAGTCCGCGGTGTGAGTACAGGGAGGAGACAACGCTGAAGCGGCCGCTTCCGATGTTTTAAGGTGGTAACTAACAAACAGACTTAACAGAAATAAGATTTATTCGAGGATGATCTTTTAGATAATCTGAAATATATTAAAAATCATTTTTTAAAATTATTTTTGGTCATAACAACTGTTACTGCATAGAAAAAAAATAAATAATACTTTTTCAAGTTAAAACAGATGAGCAAAAATTCTTTCTATGGTCTCAAAATGATAAGTTTTAAACTTTAGCTGTTAAATAATTAATATTATAGTAAAGATACGTCAAATAACATTACAATGATACTTATTTAAAATAAACAAATTATTTAAAAAAAAACTAATTGAAAAAGTTTTTCCGTTAGAATTATTTAATTCGGTTTGGTTTTTTTATTTTTCTATTTAAAATACTTTTATTCTATTATTAGGCTTACTTTTGGACGAAATTTTTAATTCTTTTTGAACCTGTTTTTATGTCTTTAGGAATTCGTCTCTTCAGGGGGTTTGCAATGTTCTTCCAATGTTCAATTTAGTATTAAAACGATAGTGTGACTGACTTCTCTTCAATAATGAGGGGAAATAAAGAAATAATTATTAAACTCGTTGAATTTTTTGGAATTAATTAAATATTTATTGTGTTTGTTATTTTTAGTAAAATTACTTTTTTTTTCAGTAATTAAATATTAGTATATTTGTAATTTAAGTGATAATTTTTAACAATGATTCCCATTTTTTTTGAGCACTTTATTTTTTTACGGTGGTATAAATTGTCAGGTTATGTTGGATTTAAATCTAATTCGCGAAGAATTAAAGCTCGTTCTTTAATGGGGCTACGCCAATTACAAGTAATCTGAATTTTGCCTCTCGTTTGAGACAGTCACTATTGAAATAGCGCTGGTATATTTAAATCTCTTTCGTTGGGAATTTACGACTGGTGCTAGAGGTAAGAAGGCTTCATTATGAATACATTACCAATGCGTTATGGAATCTGGTCACGTTTACAAAGATATATTACAGTGTTATATGGATTCAGCTGCAATTCTACTCGTTGGAATCCAGTAGCCTTAATTCGCTACCGTTGAAGCATCAACTAAGTTCTTTTGAGTCCTTGTGTTTTCATTGTAATGATAGGTCAGTAGCATTCTTTTCTCTAAACACTGCAAACGATTTCTGTATCATTTGACTGAATAAAATCTTAATATCTTTAGATTTCTTCTTTCTTCAATCACTTCATGAGTTTTTGAAAAGTTTCAGTAGATGACCTGATTGTTTCTGTCTCAAGAATTACTCAATTTCATAAAACTCATTTTAGGAAAATATTACTAGATCTAAGCTATTCTATCTATAAAATAAATTTCATCTTTCACCAAAGAATGAAGACAATTTCATAGCACAGATTCAACAAGTGATCACTCAATTCAATTCAAAACGATGATAAATGATTCTCTTTACGTTGCAACGACGTCAAGCTTTAAAGTTACCAAAATACATCGTTTCCAAGAAGATTGTTCGTAATTATTTCGAAAAAAATTCTAAATTTATTATTTTTTTCACAAAATTAATTTTATTAAATTGGGCAGAACCTTAGAAATGATCTGCTAATTAATGATAATAACAAAATGTTTTTCTATTGTTGTGAATCTACATGTCCAGTACTGAAAAAGCATCCTTATTCCACGGGGAAAGTTGCAATTTTAATTTCAAATATATACTGTATCGTATGACAAAACATCATAGCAGAAAAAAAGATGAACTGTACCCTAGTAGATGCTCTTTACAAGTGGAAGATCATTGTGCAGAAGGAAGGCAGATATTAGAGTCTGAGGTCTTAATATTGGAATGATGTCCTGACTTTGACACCAGGCTCAGTTGATTATATTAATAACTGAGATTTAACATATGATTTCTGTTTTGTAAAAATATTTATAATTTCAAATATTAGATGTCCCTATGAAAATAACTGTAGTAAATTCTCGTCGTGAGTAGGTTGGGATGGAAAAGATACAGGCTGTGATGTTTCAGAATTAACAGAAAAAATCGGATCATCAATTTGCTTAACTTCGTTCTGAGAAAAAAAAAATCACCAACATCAAACGGGAAGGAGGGAAGTTCCATCAGCACAAAGAAATCAACCTATTTAATTAAAAGCTAAACTGTATATAGTAATAATAATAATAACGAAGTTATTTATGATTATTTCGTATTATTGATTATTAACATTTCTATTTGAACAACGAGAAAATATAATTTAGCCTCTTTTTATAACTTTATATAAAAAAAAATAAACTCAAATACAAAATTGAACTTTGAAGAAGTTTCAAAACAAAATTGCAAAGAAATGAAAATCTTTTAGCTTTAATTATTGCTAACAATTCATTTGTCAAAATTTTGAGAGAATATTTAAGAAAAATCTTCAAAATAATTCAGAAAAGTAATTTAGAAATAATTGATTAAAAAAAAAAAAGAAAAGCTAAGTTTAAAAAAAATAGAGCTCATAATAGAGCATAGAATATAATTATAATAAAATTCAGATCTTAAATAACAAATAAAATTAAATTGTTAACGTTGAAATTAACTGGAATTACTTTTCAAATCGACCATTACATTTTGTTAAGGGATACAATAATTTTGTTGTATTTTTTTCTATCGATCTAAAAGTTCAATTGTTTGATTAAAAGAAAAAAAAATTCTGTAAAATAATCTCTGGAATTAATGGAGATTTTATCTAAAAATAGGTGAAATAAATATTCTTATCCTTTAAGCTAATAAAATCTGATTTTTAATAAATTTTATTAAATTTTTTTCACTATTTTCATCTTGCTTAAACGAGGAATGTAAAAAGTTCAGAATTGTCCGAAATAACTTATGTTAGATCATTCAAATAGATATCTAAAGCTTGATAGAAGCTTTTAGAACTAAACGACAGGTTCTTCATCCATTCGATTCAACGCCACTATTTGCGGAATGTTGCAACGTCCGAAGAAACTTTGAAGATTACAACAAGCCTAAAAAAGTAGAGGAAATGAGAGAACCTCCAGAAAACCTGCCCAGGGCTGATCGTCCACCATCACGAAACCCCCATGAGATACATACCCCGATACTCCGAGGTGAGAGGCCAATGTCATAGCTACAACCCCAACCGAGCGGTCATTTAGTCCTACAGAAGATGTTGATATAAAATTTATAGAAAGGATCAAACATTCAAAACAAAACTTAAATTGACTAAAGTGATGTAGCTCATATTGAAGTAATGAAACATCTCCTCTGAAACACTTTTGATCATATCTATGAGAGACGAACAGAAATGGTGAATCCAGGATAGTTTACGAGATAATCTTAGGTTCTTTTGTCTTGGGATAGTTTTCATTTGTGATAAAATTTCGAACTGAAACTGTATCTTTGTTTCGCTGTGATTCTAAACATTGATTTGGAATGTTTTTCAAGTTCTGTCCTTCAATTCAAGAGACATTTGTGATCATTGGAGATCAATAAAATTAAAGATATCAGGTGGAAATTAAAATTCACAGTGGGAGATAATTGTTCATGGTAACTGTAAAGAATTTGTATTCGCTGCATATTCAAATAAATTTGGTAAAATCTACATCTATTTGGACATCAATATCTGTCCGTGAACGATTTTTTTTTTAATAATTGTAAAAGCAACTAAGCTTTTCAAATGACTAAATTCAATAATTTTCAAACGAAGTTTGTTCAAAAGAATACATCATCACTCGAATTGCAAATATTATTTAATGTTGCCATTCGAGTGATGATGAATTCTTTTTAATATAATATGAGGAGAGAAGAGATATGTTTATTCATTTGATCAATTTTTTTTGTAGTTGTGTTACAATTATGGTCTAATTCAATACATATTAAAATTTCAACATTTCATCTCAATATTTCTATTTCTTTTGTTTTTAAAATTAATAGTTCATTTACTAAGCAAAATTCTGTTTCTATGCTATACTACTGCGAGATGTAATTAATGAATTTGAAGATCCTTACATAATAAATGTAGATCTTCTTATTTTATTACCTAGAATTTTTCTCTGGTGTTTGAAATATTATTGCTTTGGAACTATAGTTAGTAAAACATCAAAGAAGACGCAATAGTCGTTATTTTCTTGACAGCCTTTCATTAGTTTGGGTCAAAGTTATTGAATTCTTAAAATAACCAAGACTACGATGTTCAAAATAGCTTAAAAAATTATCAGAAATAAAAATAGGAATCAACATTTTGAGACATAAAGTTATTCTAATTGAAAACTTCAAACAATGTATTTTTAAGCACTAAATAAACAAATCAAATTCTATTGAACCGTAAATTACAGAACTAAAATTGCGGCTTAAGTCTTTCAGATACTTTCAAAGTTACTCGGGCTTTTTCTGAAGAAACCTTCAAGATTATATCAATAGATTAATAGAAAACATAATTGAACTATTAATCTACATTACTCAGTGTTCATACGTTGATGCTATTTATAACCAAATCATAAGGTCATTGTTTTGTTTCACCGAAGTAATCATTGTTTTCAGTGATAGTTTCTATCCTTTGATCTTATACAATCAAACGGTCACTGAAATGTGAAATAATTCTTCAAGTGATTGGTTCTGCTTTTTAAAGTCTTTTAGAGTCATGAACCAATGAGTGACGATATCTAAAACTTTCGACTTTTTTTACGAGTTAAAGACGCCTAAATTTCTGCAACGCAATTTCCTTAGAACATTAAAGGACTTGTAACATGTTGTTCATCTGTTCGAAACTAACTGTATTGTAGCATCTCTACTATTTAAGCGGAAGAGGACTACATTTCGACCGCAAATGTTTAAGTTTTCGAACAGCAATATATACTCCCACAATCCTTTGCGAACGCGATGACTCTTCAATAAAAAATGAAAAATCTCTTTAAAAATTGACATCTGCACATACTGATGCATAGAATGAACTTATTTTAGAAAAATAATTTAATTTCGAAAAATACGATACTTAATTCAAATAGCCTTGGACTTATCGAAGCGGTGGCCAAAATGTCATGGAATGTTTGGATGGTGGGATGAATGTGTGTAGGGGGGGGGGGTCACCTTTGTTTAGTGGTACGTCACAGCTTCGCCGGTCCTGATTGGTGCGCACTAATCACCGTTGATTTAAATCATTTAATTTTTCAGCAAGATCTAAATCCACTTCAGTGATAAACTTGGTGATGAAAATAATGACAGGAGTAAATCAGATGATAATAGAGGTGCAATGACAGGGTCAGTGATCAGAACTATGATGAAAAATAGGACCGTGTGATTGGCTGTTAGAAATGATTAAGATCAATTAATTTTCACAAAAATTTAATATAGAAGTAATTTACATTTAATTAATCAATTAATTTACATAATATTCATAAAACGCTACTTAATCTACAAATTTTAAATTCGATACAGATCATATTTCTTTTGATTGTGTTACCAAATGAAATGTTATTTAACTCATCAAATGTTTTGTAGGTTGACTCTCACGCCTTCCTCATAAAAGTCATTTAAAGTCTTGGTCTCTGCTACCAACAATGGCTATTTATTAAGATGTTGCAACATAAGTTTTTTCCTGGCAATGGTTACAGATGGAAAGAAAAAATGCTAGAGAGAAAATGACCGATAACAAAGATGATGGCGGGGACAAAACATACTTCCATTTATTTGAGGCTTGTACGGAGGGTTGATTCACGTTTACTCGGTCAATTTCAAGGGCGCGCGAATCAGAGATCATAAGCCTGTAGTTGATTATCTGGTAGCTGGAATTGTTGCATTTTAAATATGCCGCCAAAAATCTCAAGTTGTTGTGAAGGGTACATAGTTGCCTTATCCGATGCTGAATACGCCGCTTCAAAAGTGGACAGATGCAAACGTACAAATTTTCGAGTTTGCAATTCCACCATCAACCGATAATTAAGGCGTGATCTTCAATTAGAAAAGCATCATAAAGCTCGCGTTCATCGCCTACTTCCTCTAAACGTAGCTGAAAGGAAGACCAACAGCCGAAAGCTTTACGAGAACCACATATCGGTAGAAAAATGGAAATACGTCACTACTTTGGAGGAGGCATGGATCTACCTTAAAGAAGCCACGGGCAATAATTTATCGCCCTTTTGATTGCCAAAGGACGATCCGAGTGGTACCGCGAATGAAAAGAAAACTTTTCGAGAGGATTCATGATTATTGTGGGTTACAGCTACAGACGAAAGTTGCCGCAGAGGAAGGTACCTGCAAAGATCAAGATTCATGCTGCCTTTACCGATAGCATGCCCTGTAACACTTTTATCGTGACGATATTTCCGCATTGTACGGCAGAGACAAAAGGAAAGTGTGGCTTCATCAGCAGAATGCATGGAGCCATACAGCTAGAGCGACCCAGCTGTACATGGCCAATGTACATGAAACCGGAATACGAGCAATCCCATACAGTATGATTCCTGTAAACCCCCCCGATGCATCTCCAAGGGACTTCTGCGGGTTCGGATTACCGTACTTAAAAGACTCTGGGAATACGAAGACCGAAAACAGTAGAAGGGCTTTGGAAAGCTTGCAAAGAGGAGTGGAACAAGATCCTCCTCGTCTACCTCCAACTCAGCCTTCTTCAGTAGAAACTGCGATGTAGAGACATTGCCAGAATGCAGGGGTACCCCACTATACACAGCCGGTGATGGAGAAAAGGATTCTGCTAAGATTATGACGTGATCCAAATCGACCGAATAAACGTCAACCCTCCATAATTCCGGTAAAATAAAAAAAAAAAAAAAGAAAGCCCTAAAAGTACTTTCCTAATGCTTCAGTGATTGCATAAAAACTTAAATAATGAAACAAAAAACAAGTTTCTAGTGAGAACCTTGTGTCAATTGAATACGTCAAACACGAAAAACTTTTATTAAGAAGGATATAAGAAAGCCGGAGGACAAGCTTTCGAAACAGTAACTATTTTTGTGTTTTTATAAATCCATTTATTCATAGTGCAGTCGGTCGTTCTTATTACTTTTCCATCTGCACGTTAAATAGCTTCAATGAAAAACTTTTTTTTTATTTAGGTCCTATTTTTGTTAAAAATCGTCTGTTTTTCTTTTGTCTTTTAGATGTTTCTAAATGGAGACAATTCAAAATAGATCTCAAGAAGAAAGGTTAAAACATTTGACTGACACTCAACCAAGCATCTGTTCAAAGACAAAACGGCGCTAAATGATGCAAGCCCCCCCCCCCCTTCATTTAAACTAACTTCCGCATTAAATTAATAAGATTACACAATTTTTGAAAAATGACTAAAATGTAGGAGGAAGAGAGTTTATGTCGATTCTCTGCATTAAGTGACTTTGACATTTTGCACTTTGAATTTTCCATAGTTTTAAAGAGTTCTTCACTTTTTCACTTGAGGTAAATGTCACCAATGCAATTAACTTTTTTATTTTTCCCTCTGAGCTGTCACTCGTGTCTTTTCTTCGACGGACAAGTTTAATAGATGTGACATAGAAAATCTTTCACTCTCAACCTATTGGCAAAAAGCTTTTAGAGTTAAGGTGATTATATATTGATGTCTTAAAGAGGATAACTTGACATCCCTAAAAAATAGACTGAATGCTAGGATTTACACGCCTACAATCGATGAAAACTTATTACTCATAAAAATCTTTTTAAATTTTTTCAGAAAATTAAGAAGATGAAAAGTCGATTATTATAATGTCTTCTTGTAAATGTATTGTTTATAACAAATTAATTCTGCAAAGCATTTTAATTCTAATTTACTACGACCTTAACGATATTTAAGTGATTAAAAATATTATTATTAAACAAAAAATAACTTATTTTGAAATGATGACTTAACTTATTCTATATTTCCATGTGCACAGCTAAACAGAAACCCCTTTTTGGATAATTTTTGTTTCTATTGACATTTATACACCTTTGCTTATAAATTAGTTACATTAAGATAAATATAATTACCCCTAAGGCAATTTTGTTTTATATTTCAGAATTTTTTTAACTTTCTAAGGGAAAAATCAATAAATGAACTTAGTATTTTTGTATCAAAATTACGGATACTACAAATTATACTACTTCAAATACTTCCAGTTGAAGATTTTTATTGAACTACCAATAATTTGAAGTTAAAATCTGTCAAATTTCAGTAGATTTTCATTCCCAGAAAAATTAAAGAATTAGAATCAGTCCTAATAGAAGAATGATTTCTCTGATCAAAATGTTTCTTTTAAATTCACCAGAAAAGATGTTTCTATAGTTCTTGTTCTCGAACGAAGGAAAAATGTTTCTATATTTCGTGTGTTTCCTTCGAACAAACTTACATTTCATCAAATTACGTTTGTTCTGCAAAAACAGTTCTTCCTGACAATGTTATTGTGACTTTAAAGCAAGCTTTGATAAATATCTAAAGACTGAATATCAACTACAGTTCTTTGATCTAACTAGATGTTTCAGAATGCAATTTTTATGAGTTTTTTCACTTTTTCATCTTCCATCCAAACAATTTTTATTGCTTGTAATTTAAATTAGCCTTTACGTTGTCCATAAACACCTGTTCTTCTCCAATCTATTGCATTAGTTAAAGTTTGCCTCAGATACGAGCACTGCCATTTTCTAATAATACTCACTTTGTTTGTTTTTGAAATTACTTAATATTCATTTCATCTGATAAATTATGTAAATCTGTTACTTTAGAGTAACAGATAAAACAGTTTTAGAAAATTCTCCATAAAATTAAGAATTTGAAGAAACGGTAAGTCTTGACTCTCAGATCAATTTGTTCAAAATTATTTTACTTACTTGATAACCTAAAATATTAAAAGCTTTGTGCAGTAAAATTAGAAACCTTAAAATAATTTTGAATAAATAATTTAGATAAGTACGAATGGCGATCTTAAAATAATAAAAAAATGTATAGCTCCTCCTGAAACGGCCCCACCTATTTTAATAATGGAAATATTCCAATGATGCACGTGCGCCTTCAGTAAAGCCTTTTGTGAACATAAGTATTCTAACTTCGAACAATCCAACCATGACTTCAACGTATCCAAACTGGAAGTTCGCGGGATGATACCTCTCTTAACCTATGATAATTGCGAACCAATAAAAATCCTTCAACGAATCACAGTTGAATTTGGAAATGGAATAATGAAGATTACATGGTTGGCAAAAAGGTTTAAAAGTGGAGCGCAAAAGGCATGCGACCAAAACTTTTAGGAAATGTGCCTATCAGAGTGTTACTCAAGAATTGATTAATGCAGTTCAATTTTTACTAAAGAATAACTGAAGGATATTTTTGGAATTATTTCATAAGGAACGGTTTATCTGTGCTAACTGAACATCTTAACACTTAAGGTAATTTTAAAAATTTTCTTCAAGGTTGGGTAACGCGGAAACAACCCGAAGAGCTCTCCAAGGGATATGCCTGTTGCATAATAATGCCATTTTTGGACTTTTTTTTTCATTTTCTTTCTGTTAGAATATTTTCTGCTTCGATTCTCAACAAAGAAACTATTTAATTTTCCTTTCAACAAAATCATTCAGTTCTTCCTATTAATGTTATCATTTCCACTTATTGTTTGAACGGACTTTAAAGCAAAGCGAAGCAGCAGCAATCCCACTAGCATAATGCTCCACGGTTTCTATATAGAGTGAATGTAGGGGTTACATAAAGGGAAACAGACCCTTTCAAAAGTAATCTTAATAAAGAACTCAATGGAATTTATAAATAAAAAATAGGAGGATATTATGAAGAAGTTATCAACTCATACCTGATAATCAAAAATCAGTAACAGAAAAACTAACCACAATGAAAAAAAAAAAAACCAAACAATTACTGCCCAAAATGAGAAAGTAAGTCAACTGGGGTGCAATAGGCAAATATCAACAAAGAAAACAATAATATAGAAATTTCTTGCAGTTGAAGAAACAAAGGGTGAGAATTTATTTGACACAATTGCTAAAATCTTGGAAACTTTACAACTTCAAATTGGAGAGTGGCTTTTCAGGGAATCAATCACATCAGATGCAGCGTCGCCTATGGCAGTCGGAACCTCAAATACATGCAAAAATACAACTTTTTTCGTCTTAATGTTTCTCCTAAAATTTTTAAAAATAAGGGAAAAAAATCTTTAAGGTGGGCTTTTTTGAAATCTTAAAAAAATGGGTTCTGATAATTTTTTATTATTTTTCTTGGGGTCTTTTTCTTAAAGAAAACCCACGATAAACATCGGCAGTTCGCAATGCTAAAAACCCTAACAATGGGCTCTCGTAACAGTGACGTAGATTGTGACGATACCACTTAAACGGTCTGTAGACCAATCACGAATTTCTCGCGACATCGGACAGACAGAGCAGGGATATAAGAATTCTCCTGCAATGTGTTATCCTCTTTGCAGAATCCTATAATGTGTAAATAAAAAAAAAATGATTTGATTTATAATAGCAGATCAAATTCCGTGTGTTTAAAAGATAACTTTATTTTATAATTTTATAAAGCCTAAAAAAAATTCTACCACTGACAATGTTCAATGTCTCAAAATTCTCCAAAACAATTTAAAATTAAAAATTAGATCGGGCAAAACCTATTTCTTTGAAAATGCATTTACAGTCGGACCTCCATTTAACGAACCTCTATTTTGCGAATTTCTCTATTTTGCGAACTTTTCTTTGGAACCAAGAACATTTTGCTAATTTCTTCCTAAAAATAACCTCCAAATAGCGAAGTGCATTTTCTATTTAACGAACTTTTTCGTGGTATCTAATTTTTTTTCTCCTTGAAATGTTTTACAAGGCGCCAATCGCTGTCATTGTTTGCATTTCAACCAGGAAGTACAATCCCCAGTCCACCATAAAAATAATGCAGCTATGAATTGCAATGAAGATGTAAATGATGAAAATGTAAATGATCATGATGCAGAAATCAAATACCTTCGAATGATGAAATACTAAAATCATTTGAAACAATCTGACGCGGATTACAATTTAAAGAAAATACGCATGAAGAAGGGGTTTTTGGTGCATTGCAAAGATGCGAGACGTACTATAAGCAAAAATACTGTTTCAAAAAAAAAAAAAAAACTCAAGCGAAATTAATATACTTTATTAGTAAAATTTAAGTACGCACATGGCAAAGTATGCTTTATGTCATTAAAATTATTTCTCTTTTTGATAATATTTATTGTTTATGTATTTTAAATCTGTTTTATGTAGTTTAAAATAATTTTAAAAGGTGAATCTCTATTTAACAAATTTTCCATATAACGAACTTTTTTTCGGGATTTAGCGACTTCGTTAAATAGAGGTCCGACTGTAATTTTAGCCTTTCTTTAAAGAGAAATGGAAAAATATTAATAAACTATTATCAACCTGAATTAAAGAAAGCCTGCCCTCTCATCTTATCACCGAGAATAATCCCAATGAGACCATTCAAAATTTAAATCATTTTCTGAATAAGCTACTTCCATCATTCATCCTCTTCTTCTCTTGAAGTATTTGGTTGTTAAGAGTTAGAATGGTTGTTAACATCTCTGTATATCATAGCCCAGTTCCTTCCTCCTTCTATCTATCCAAGCTCTCCTCTTGAAGTGGAATGAACCAGTAAATCTTTACGCAACAAAAGTTCTTCTAGACCCGACGAATCTTCTTAAAGAAATCGTAGATGAAATCTCTCTTCCTTTCGCTCACATTTTCAATGTCAGCCGCAGAAAGCATCTTCCCTTTTTCCTTCAAAAAGGCTACAATTATTTCGCTATGGAAATCAGGTCACATTAACGATTTAGCCAGCTATCATCCTATATCTGTAATAAACACGTTCTCAAGAGTGTATGAAAAGCATCATCTAAGTTATCTACATTCATATCTCAGAAAAAACTACTTGCTCAACAACAACATGGTTTCACACATCGAAAAAAACACTAAAACAGCTCTAATTGATTTAACAGAATTCATTACAAATCAAATGACTCGAAACGGCCGTCGCAGGGTCTCAGCTTAACCCAGAAAGACAATTCACTTCAAAATTTATTTTTTGGCTTTTCTTTTACCCTTTAGAGGGTTTTGTTTTTCTTATTTTTAACTTTTTCTTTCTTAGTAGATAAATGCCTTTTGTGGTGGACATTGTGACGCCCAAGGTGTTTGTATTCCACATTTGTTGTTTTTTAATTTTTCTTTCTTTAGTCTTGAGGGAGGGTTCATTGTGTTTACCACCTTAAATTTAGATATGTTAGAAATTAAAGTGAATTAATTAATGAAGAAATAAATTTGTTTTTTAGTTAACTGTGAGACCAGAAAGTTTAAATTTAATGTTAATATTTTAGTCTGCATAGTAAGAAAATGAATGTATTTTCTATTTCTTAATATTTGTTTTTTTGAAATTATATTTTCACGATATTATTGAAATATTCTGCTAAATTAACTTTAAATTATTCTTTAGTTTTAGTTAATTTAACTTTCATCCTATATATTTAAAATTTTAATAATTTCATTGCTTCTAAGAAAATTTTACTTAATTTAAATTTTGAAAAATAATTGTGTAAGTTAATAAAGGAAAAGCTTCAATAAAATAAATTGAATGTGAAAAAAAAAACACATTTTCCACTTACATTCTAAGTGGGAAAAATAAGAAAAAGCCCAAATCAATCCCTCGGTTGTTCAGTGACGATGATTTTATCAAAAAAAAAAAAAAATAAATTTAACAAATCTGGTCTGATAAAGTATACTCAAACTAATCCAACTACTTATTTTTTGGGAGGCATTTGTGGGTAAAAGTTAGAGTATGGAAAAGTTTCTCTTTTTTAATCTGTATTTTTAAAAAAAAATTTTCCTTCTCTCCACCTTCTTTCATTTAAATCGACTCCCTCCAAGCGCCATATTATACACAGCAGACGAATTTTACTATCGTTTCATGATTTTCCCAGAAGAGGTCGCTGAGTACAGGACCATATGACGCAATAACTGCTCCACGTTCGTTCTACCGACGGCTTCCATTCTGGAAGGACGAATTTTTCCTACTCTTGGTAGGGTTTTTATGTTTTCTTATTTTGAAAATGGGTTCTATATCTTTGTGATCCCGAAACGTACGTCAATGCATTTTTAACGTTTTTAGATTAATTTTAATTTATTTGTTTGCCAATAAAGTATGCCTCTTATAAATCTGGTCTGATTTTGTAAAGAGCTTTTATAGCATTGTAATGTGGTTATTAATATGTAATAGAACTTCATAATCTAACAAATGTTGTTCAGAAGTGTACCAAAGAGGAAGGAGAGCGAGTAAAGGCCTAATTTGTGCCACTAATTTATTGTAATTCTTTCCTTTAGTGTCTTTTTTTCTCTGTGCAACAAGCGAATGAATTACACCAGGTGATATGAATCCAAGACAGAGATAAAAGAACATGGACGAACCAATTTTTGATGAAATTTGGATTGCTGCAATCGAAAAATGGTGATTGTATCATTTAAGGGAAATGAGATTAGTTCTTACAGTTTCATTGATGATATGATAGACCTGTGTTCATTGATATGATAGACACGTGCTTCAATTTTGCAGTGTCTTCCGTCGAGAAATTAGAAAACTTAATGGTGGGACAGTCTTTACGAGATTTATATGTTATGGAACAATTCAACGGTATCCATGAACCAGGTTTGAGATTCTCATAACATCTTATTTTCATCTTCATATTAAGTGCATGGTAATAATAATTTCACCTTGCGACAAGGTGAATGTCGAGTAGGAACTTGGTTGTCTTATCAAGTTTTATAAAGAAAGCCGACTGAAGAGCTCTAATGAACTCTAATCTTTTTTATTAAACAGTTACGGAAAATGTCGTCACGAAAAGAGCAGAGTTTTTTACTTGAGACTCAGTAATTCAATAATATTTTACTTAATTGATTAACCAAACCAATACAATTAACAAACTAATGTTTACTTAAATTCCTCAAATCTTGGTAACAAGAACTAATTTTGCTACAATTTAAAAGTATTTTACAATTAAATTAGTAACAATTAATAACATTATAGCAAAATAAGCAATTGATAAACACAACAAAACAAGAGATAGAATACACAGAAAGTAAAAGGAATTTGCGAAGTGATTTACTTAAAGTCAAAATGTTTATGAATGAAACTGTAATAAAAATAGTTGAACCTAACTTTCGTATTACAATATAAACAAGATGAATAAAATCTAAACAAGGTAGAAATGAAGAATTGGAGATTTAATGTTTTAACCCTCAAGAAAATAAGATCTGAAAGTCTAAAACAATACGGAAACAAAGGAACTGAAAAAGAAGCGTAACAATAAATAGAGGCAGGTGAACTATCTCTGAACAAAAACTTAATAATGCTGAAGAATGCGGAGAAATTGGAAAAAAAAAGGTGAATTTTATTCAGTTACGGTCTTATTTATTATTATGGAACAATTATTAATTTTAATTTTGCTTCAGACAGTTGTAAGTACAAAAATGATTGACTTATTACAACTTTTCATTAAGCAGATCTATTAAAGCAATAATTTACAAAGCTAATTAATCTACCATAAAATGAGTTTTGACATTTTGAGTGAAAATCACATTATTTATTCGCTAACCTAATTGAAGATATTTTGTTAATTTACGATCTTAAAAGGTAAGGAATCGATAGAAAAATACTTCGTTACATTTTCAAGTTATTTCGTTAAGACGTACACAACTAATTTTGATGAACTATAAAATACTATATATCAATTTAACGCTCTTTAAGTGCTCTACAAACTTTTCCCTGTAGTTTTGATTAAGAAAATTTTATAGCGAAAAGAAATTCGAACTGGACAGAAAAAAAAAATTAAAGAAAACCGTTGATTTTAGAACAAAACTTAACTGAACTTTATTTTTTTTAAAATAAAGACGAACATTTTAAAAAAAGAATCGTGATATTTAGCGTACAGTTCGTCTAACCTAGGAAGGCAGTCCCCTCAGGGGTATGAACTGAGAACTTGAAAAAATAGAGGAGAAAGAGTATAAGGTAATTAGGGGTAGGGAGGAAAGATTACAACAGTGTTTGCAGAGCTTGACCACGTAATTATCGGCTTTAAGTAACTATATTTCTGAAGAGCTGAATTCTCAAAATACTAAAGAAAGGATCACATAAGACCTTCTTTTAATTCCGTAACAATACCCTTTCACCCCTATTTTTTCAACGCCTGAGGGGACTGCTTCCTAGGTTAGACGAACTGTAAACATATTTGCATGCAGAGAATCTAACCTACCACCCCCTCTCTCCCTGAAACTTCTGTTTTCTGACATTGGACTTTTTTGTGTTCCCTCAGGTGCATATTAAAAAAATATAATAGTTGCCAAAATGTTCTAGGACTTCTCACACAAGTCACAATTTCAGTTTTTTTTTTCCTAGACTAAACATATTTGTAAAGTAACTATCAAATTGGTAAATATTACTTTAAAAAAATCTCAAAAATCGAAAATTCTTTATGAAATGTAAACATGTTGCATCAGATATGCTGGCATAAATTTTAGCATAAACATCTAGATGCCAAAATATAATTGTAAACTTTCAAATATGAACTTTCATATCATTCTTTTAGATACTTACGAATGATACTAAAGTATTTTTGACGTAATTGCGAAGTGAAGTCAGAAGCAGAGGCTACAAACATCAAAATCTAATTAGGGATTGACAATTAAATCTCAAATATAAAGTTTGAAGTTGATCATTGATTTTCTTTTAAATTATAATTGTCTTTTTTTTTTTGCCCTGTAAATAAAGTCGCCCATAGAATAGAGTATTTAAATAAGAACACAAGTAAACTTTCAAGTAGAAAGTGTGATGGAAATCGGTAAACTGTTTTTCGTGTTCTCCTTCGTGTTTACAAGATTCTCAGTAATAGAAATAGACACACATCAATTACTAAGCCAATCTAAATTTGTTTATAATTCAAATTCTCTTAATTCATTTAAATTTCTATACAATCGGGTTGAGTGGAGCCAAGTGCAGTCTACGTTGACCTGTAGTGCAATATTTTAACAATTGGTATAAATATCATGCTATTTTTATCAATAAGTTTTATCTATCAGGTGAAGAAAGTAACAAAAAAAGGAAGTGTTCTTATTTATTTAGCTCAAGATAGTAGGAACTACGAAGGAACAACTTCCAAATAATCTTTTAATACCTGAAGATGAAATCTTGTATCTGTTTAGAAATAAAAACGATGGTTTATAGGTTGTTTTATAGCAACCTTTCATCGACTTCAAACTATCAAAGATTTTGAATAGTTTTCAAAACAATAAATATAATAGAACAAAATAATATAATAAGACAAAACCGTAGAGAGAAAAGAAACAAAAAAAAAAAAAAAATCTCTTTCCCACTTTTATTCGAGAACAAGTAATGACAGGATCCTTCCAATCGATCTTGTTACCAGAGATTCCTCCGTTCTTTTCAAATATATCATTTCTAATTACATTATTTCGATATTTTTCATAGAAATAAAAATGAAAAAAAAATAACATTAAAAATACATTTATAGAAATAAAAAAAAAATCTCTAAGCCTTACATCAGAAATACCAGAATAGATTAAAATTAAGAAAGACGATCGATTGACTCCTCAGTCTTTATAGGAGTTCAGAATATTTATTTCCTAAGAGAAAAGAAAAATTTAAAAAAAGCTTAATAAATATCGTCAAGAATACTCATCTTTAAAATAAATATATAAAGAAAATCCTTTCTTAAAATTATTGTAAAAATCTACTTTTTTTTTAGCGTGTATTCCTCCTTTTAATTTTTTCTTCAATGAACAACTAACTCTATATTTTAATATTGTGTGTGTGTGGTCGGTTCGCACCGAAGTGCGAGCTTCGTTGCCGAAGCATCCGTGCTCCAGGGAGCGCTAGTGTTCCCAAGACGGCGAACCCCTAGCAGACTCCCTAGAATTACAAGGGAAAGATACTGGGGTGGTTTCCCGTGGCCTTCCCCAGGACGCCATTAAGGAATGACGTCAGACCGAAGAGAAAGTGAAGAGGCTACAACACAGGAAAGGAAATTTTTGAAACATCCATGCTCGCTACCGGGATTTGAACCCGGGCGCTGGCACATTGATCTGACGACAGACAGACGCCTGAGACCGCTCGACCACACCAGCGCGGCATATTTTTTTTTTAATATTATATTATTAATATTTTAATATTATTTGCTGTAATTTTTCCTAAGACATTTGTTCCCATCTGTTGTTTCTTTCAATCAAATAAATGAAATAGAAAAAAAAAGGGAAATAATTTCAATTTGCTATTAATAAAACAAAATATCAATGACTAAACGCATTCGTTGAAAAACCACATTTTCATTTAACAAAATCACTCATCTTAAACCACATTTCTAAAATAGCAAAATAGCCTAAATTTACGAAAATCATTATAAAATTTAAGTTTTCATCTATTGCGGGATAAAATACTAGAATGAAATCTCACGAACGATTTCTAATATTTCTAAATATTGCATTTATTTGGTTTTTAATTTATCTATCATTCAAATGATTTCATTCGAGAAATTAAGAAAATTATTCCCACACAGACATCATCTGCCACAAGAAAAAAAAAAAAAATCCAATTCAGTCAAAGATCTCGAAATATCGCCCCTTAACAACTCCCGATCGGAAGGTCGAATCGCCAAACGGACTTCGCCATCGTGTTCAGAGGCCCAAACACCATAGGAGGGAAGTATCTATTTCTGCCTATCCAAAAAAAAATAAGGAAAGAGTCGAAAGAGTTGTTTATTTCCACAGTTTACTATGCCTCAAACTATTATAGATCGATCGAGTAAAAATATAGATTGTCTAACAGACACTGAACTAAAGCATATCCAAATTTCAAGTTATCGAGTCAGTACTTGTGCAGGAAAAAATTCCCAAACTTCACCTTTTGCTGGTGAACAGTCGGTTGTCGTTGCGCGGGAGATAACCCTCCAACGCTCCTAAAGGTGAAGTTTAGGTTTTAATGGGTCGCCCTTAATTTTATGCTTTAGCACACAATTTGTTTTTTTGTTACTAAATACAAAAATTTAGAGTCCAGTTAGGAATGATAACAACAGGTACAAATATTTTGAACACAATATTAAAGAGTTACAAGATATATATCAATATTTAATTATCAAGTAATTTTTATCAAGTAATATTAAAAATTATTACTTGATTAAAATTACTCCTGTTATTACACATCCACAAGTCCTGATCGTTCTTCAACGGATGTGCAGATGTTTATACCGTTATTACCTCAAAATGCCGCCAGGATATTTCAAAACGCAAGTTCATCCCAACAACCCTTTCAAGAATCACATGGACAATTCAAGATAATGACTCTTCCCTTTAAGACAATTAAACTTATTAAACCTGTTGTCGCAATTAATGTTCACATTTCAAAAATTTCCCTCTCGGGAAGGAAACCCGGTCATGTAATTTTTTAATTGTTAATATTTTTAAAGTCAGTGTTAATTTTTATGTAATTTTAACCTGAACGTTTTAGTCAAGTGTACAGTCGTCAAAGAAACTACATAAAACATCCACAGTACACGTAAAACTGAGTATGATAAAATAATAATAGTAATAACAATTAATTAATTATTTTTTCTACCCGTAAGTGTTCTCAGTAAGTTCTGGTGATGCTTTTTTCGGTGTGTAAGTATGTCTCTTTCTTATTTACAGATTTGAGTCTGGGTCCCCTTTTTCTCCCACTTGGGGTTATTTTTTTATTAGGATTTTCCTACTTTTATTTTTGTCTCGTTCGTTTTCTTTATGTAAAGACTTACTTACCTCATTTGCACTCTAGTCGTTCTCTCCTAGCGAATCTTTAAAATGTGTGGATAAACAACTTGTTTACGAGTGTCTTTTTGTCTTCTAGCTCAAACTATGGATCATTCTAAGAATAAAACTTTCTATTAATAGGAGTTTGATTCCAAACGATTTCCGAGATAGAACTAAAGTGGCCAGTCTCTATTCTCATTAGATATTTCTATACTGGAATAAAATTGTAGAGAAGAAGAGACGAATTGGATAATTAGTGCCCAAATATAAGAATCTCTCACACGAATTGCAAAGTTCATTGACAGTGGAATTTCTGAGAACTTATCATAAACTGTAACTAATCTGTCATTTGGATTAGAAACACTTTCTTTATCTCTTTCTTGTTGTAATTTTATAATTATGATTCAAATGTTTAGTAATCATATTTTTGAAAAAAAAAACAAGATGTATGGGTTATTTAGCAAATAAAAAGTCAGAAAAAGAACAACAATTTCATAGTTTGCATAGATATTTTTTTTAACCTAAATATTTTTGAAAAACCCTACGATTATCATCACGAATATTGTGACCAAGGTTGTGCATTTATATTCCCAGTTAGAAAATTATAATCGTCAACTTAATATAATAGCGATGGTTAACGATTGAGCTGAAGAAAACGAGATAGAAGGAGGGAAAGGAAAAAAAAAAACAGAATTTTCAGATAGCGAACACTAATTAAATGGGGATGATTGACAGCAAAGACAGGTCCTCCTTAGGACCATTAATATTTGCATTTCATTACTTGGAGCTATGTGTGGTCGCTTCCCCATCATTATGAACGAAGACGACGAACAATAGAAAAGGAAAAATGACTGAAGGTCTTTCATCCTTTCTCTTCTTCTTCTTTTTATTCTTTTTTTTTCTTCCTCCCTATTTTTTTGTTTTTTTCTTTGTTTGCAACTGAATGTCAAACTGATGGTTTGCTGTCAGGCAATCGAATAAAAAAGAAAAAGAAAAAATTATTGAAGCACAAATTAGTAAAAACAGAAATATTTATTTTTAAAATAATCTTTAAAATAGGCCATTAGTTTTCTATAAAAGGAACTATGCAAAACACAAAGATAAGAAGTAATTTTAACAATTTTTCTTTAGATTTGCAGGTTCTCTCTCTTCCAATATATTTTCTTCTACAATAATTAACTATTTATATTTAACTTCGCTTCGCTTCGGAAGCCTTGCATATGTAACGAAACAAATCGCTTTATTTACTTAGCAAATTACTATCGAGATTGGAGAATATACGACTTCCCAGCCCTTTGTGGCCTTCTCCACATTCATATCACTTCCAACCTTCCCCAGTTGGTAAAAAATCACATGATCACTACAACGTATCATTAACCCTATCGTATATTTATCACCGTATACGTCCCTGATAGAATTATCAGTTAGAGTTAATCGTGCTCCGCGCCTGCAAAGAATCTCCTTAAACGCACTTATTAAAACAGCACTAGCGCCATATATCGGCAGATGTGGGAATGTTTTAAATGCAAGGATTGTCCACCAAGCCATAGCACCATCGATTTAAAACGGAGGTAGCGCCATCGTTGACAAATTTTGGAAGATTTTCATTCAGATCTGCTATGGTGCCGTGTAAATACAGAATCGTACCCCACGGGAAATACTTGATCGTCCAAGATGAAAATTAGTCTATATCCTTCCCCATGCCAGAGACTATCTGCTTGCAAATTTTCATTTAGATCGGTTGCGCCGTTGAGGCGTAATTTCCCGATCACACACTTACAGTTACACATTACAAGAGTTACTTACAGATTTTCGCTTTTGCAGTTATAGAAGATTTCTACAATTTAACAAAATCAAATTTTCATCTTCTTTAGTTGACACATTAGGCAGTGATTAACTTCCCCGGAATGACAAAAAGAAAAAAAAGGATCCAATTTCTCAACTATATTTTCGATCCTTTTAAAGTGGTTCATTACCTTTATGACAAATTTTGTCTAACTACTTAACCGTCCTTTACACCGCACAAAGATTATAATAAGGAATCAAATCCTCCTTTTTTAAACAATGTTTTGGATTTCAATGCTGAAAGAATTGTGGACAGTCAGTGTTCATCACAGGAGAACTCATCGTTGTTCATTAGAAGATAGGAAATAGAACAGAATCCTTTGGTTCATTCATTTCTCAATCTTATTAATGCAAAGTTTTTCTGCATCTAAGACTTCATCCAAAGATAATCTAATATTATCGTTTTGTCGAAATGTCATGAGAAAACATAAAACCAGTAGCATAAAACCCACAAATAGAATCATCAGTTAGAGTTAATCGTAGTCTAACTATAATTCTTTTAAACTGATAATTGCTCTTTGTGGGTGTTATGCTACTGGTTCGATATATTCAGAAGATTTTGGATGACATCAGTACAGCAACATCCAATGGTTTATTGACTCAATTTCCATTCGTAATGTTATTGAACTGCGAAGTCTTACAATTTCGTTTCAAAATTTTCCTCCTTTCCATAAATTTAAGTCATTGCTTATTTATTACTTAAACTTAAAACATTTGTTATGGCTCCATTAGTCCCTCCCCATCTCTCAGCTGCTCACTGAGTCCAACTGACTCAGGTAATGATGATTGGGTGGACAGGTGAGAGAAGATCATAGTCTATATATTAAAAGGTAAACAAGAAATTCAAATAAATAAGGAAGACAAATACGAAAGTGGGAAAGAAGATTTCGGATGCTCAAAAGTGTGTCTATTCTCAATACAGTGAAACCTGTTAAGTTGACCACCCAGGGGTTCCACGTTTTCGTGGTCAACTTAGACAGGTGGTCAACTTACCAAGGGTACAATACTTACTTTTTGATTTTCATATTTTATTATCTACATACTACTACTATACATATGCATAGTATAGTATTACAAAATTATACAAAATATGAAATCAAAATGATACAAAATAGGAATAATATTGCTTATTAGGGTTAAACATTAATTAGACATACGTATTAATTATTGGATATTGTCATAGGTACTACTGTATGTACTACAGTAGTAAGTTGAACAGAAACAAGTTAATTTAATTATGAAACTCAATTTATTATTACAGTAATATATTTTGCATAGGTATAATAAACTTAGTGTACGTATTAAGGGTTTTGTACTTCACACACACTATACTGGAAAGTATAGTACTTCACACATACTATACCGTACTAAAATTCTGGAAGTGGTCAACTTACAAAGGTTTTGAGCTTTGCTTTGTGACAAATTCTACCTAATTACCAGGTCAACATACAAGTTAGACAGGTGGTCAACTTATAAAGGGTTCACTCAATGTTAAAGTAATTAAGCCATTCCGTTCCTGGTCAATTAGGTCAACTTAGACAGGTGGTCAACTTATAAAGGTGGTCAACTTGACAGGTTTCACTGTATAAACAATTCACTTATTAGAACTAAGTAATAACAGAACCTTGCTGTATAGTAAAAAAATGAATTCCAAACGAATGAATAAAGAAATCAATATTTGATCAGTTTCCTAAATTCAATTTCTTCTTAAATTAAAGGATTGTTTGATAATTGATTAATTTTATTTGGGAACGGAAACCTAGGATCCATTTCGTAATGTTCGAATTAAAGTCAGTTGCCTATCGAGGAAGAGACCGGACAATCCCATTATCATCGTTGGGGGACGGAGGAGAAATGATCAACACACATCCATTTAATCACTGCTGGAGTAAAGGCTTCTCATTAATCGCCAATTGATCGTTGATTGTAATTTAATTTCGACCCTTTGTGAATTAATGTGTTTTCTTTGATGTTTTAGGGAATTAATTTATTTGTGAATATTAAATCATCTTTTCAGCTATCGTAATTAAACCTAAAACCTTGATTAATTAATTTGAAAAACTTATTATTAAAGAATTATTAAAATATTCATTGTTTAATTAACATAAAATCGCAATTATCCTAATTAAAATGTCTCTACCCCAAGAAAGGTAATTATAGAATTGCTCGTGATCTGTTCAAAGATCTCACAAAAATGTTCGAAGTTCTTTAGTTCATTTCAAAAATTTACTCAAAAAGTTTCTCTCTAATTGCATTTAATGACTAAAACATTCATTGTCTTTAGCATTTACTCGTAAAAGATACGGCGCTAAAGCCAAATGACTTGGGAGGGTTTTTTTTTCTTCTTGTTTTTCTTTTCAAACTTTTCAGTTATCCTAGCTAACGAATGATGTCCTGATATCCTTCAAGGATTGAACATAAAAATCCTTACTGTACTGAGAGGATTTTAGGAGGGAATATTTTACGACCTGTTTATTTTGTAAAGAGTTAAAACTAGACACAACTCACTATCCATCGCTTTGGGGAGGCAAATAAAATAATCATTCTTATTTCACTTGAACCCTAAATAAGCAAAGCCCAAGACCTTTTATGTCAGCCGCTTTAAGCAGGACGCACTCGAGACAACTTTTTGCCGAGTTGTATGGACAACTAGTTGTTACAACGCCTTTTAAGCACAGTTGGTAGCGACTTTCCACCAATAATTGACCAACTCGAGTTGTTGGTGTGGGAACAACTTTCTGAGTTATTCGGAAATTAGCCAATCACAGGGCAGCGTTGGAACACTTCAGTCGTGACGTCACGCCTAAACATGGCGTCTAAAAAGATTTCCCCCGCTTCAGATCGGTGGAGATAGATTACAAATTGAATATCAGAGTATTGCGGTGTTTTTTCACACAAAGTTTATACAGAAGTGCATTAAGTCTATGTGGCAGAATTTATTAGAGAGTTTTGAAAACCTCGATTTTTTCGGATTTTACACAGCAGCGGGTGTATACGCATAGAATTATGGGATAACCGCTCGCTAGTTAATGAAGAATTGACGACGGCACCAATCACAGAAAAGGGTTGTTATTGGCTGTTGGTCGTTCGTTATTCTTGTATCGCATTATTGCCATCACTTGCAACTACACACCGGCTAATAATATTCAAACAATACTTCTCATATGTTGAATATCAAAAACACATATAAGTGCTTCGTTGGTTGTCCGCACGGCGGCGCATTCACTGTCGTCAATAGTTGTTAAAAAATAATCAGAATATTGCATATTCACTAAACAAAATCATCAAGTTCTTAATAAGGTTTATTTATTAGTCAATTTATTGATTGAGATCAAATTTATATAAAAAAAATCACAAAATTACTTTTTATTAGGTTCCTTCGTAATCTTGTTTTGAAATCCAATGGAATGAAACCAAGAAATGTGTTCAATTGTTGTTTATTTGAAAAGTCTGACACTTAAAACAAATTAGTTTTAACATCATGAATTTTTATCTCGTTTGCTTCTTATCTTTCCTTAGGGAACTTAGATAAAGAACTTACCTCTGAAACCATTTCTTTCAATCTTGTTTCATCCTAAGAAATAAAACTTCTTATACACAAGGAAATTTCTGGCCAAATTCTTCGTCATTCAGGAGTCAAATGTTTTTGTTTATTCCCAGTCGTTTTTTGTCAATTTGAAGTGGAACTTAATTAAAAACCATTAAAAGCACATTCACATTTAAAATTAATTAAAACTCACGCAACGTTTCGGACCTTCGGCCGTGATTAAGGTCCCTTCTCAAGCACAGCACTCACCTATCAAAATCCTCCCTAGTGGGATTCGTTAACAAACGAACTTCTTTTTTCTGTATATTTATGTTTTTCTTCTTCTTTTTAATCTTCGAGTTGAGAAGCTATTAAGATCCTTCGTAAGCCTGTATTCCTATTCTACTCTTGACTGTTAAGGATCTGTTGACAATTGTTGCCAGAAATAATAGTTCCGCCAAACCCATTTATTTTGCTTCCAATATTGTTTTCAAAGTAAGAGAACAGATGGTTCCAATGGAAGCCTCCAATGGTTGATTGATTCTCTTTGGATTTACAGTAAAAGCAAAAGAAGAATCAATAAATCAAAACTGTTTAACTTAGTTTATGTAGATAGTTATAGCTGAACGAATTTATGTTTTTGTAAGCTAATTTCCGAAAAGTTACAACAACTTCTAAGTAATAAAAAAATTATAAAATTATTGAGATCCTGTACTATCATTAAGAGCCACTTAATTAGTGTTGCTTAATTAAGCCAATTGATAGAGGCGTCAGGTGAGAACATTGCGCTGACACCCTTTTCACCGAAGTTTCCTACAACTTAATAGTATTTAATTTACTATTAAATTTATCTCTATCTTTTTATGCTTGTTTTTAAATTTATGCAAAGTAGGATGTGTTAGCAATTTATTTCTTGTTAATCGATGTCAATTTAGCAGAAGCAAGTTATTACAGGAAGGAAGAAAAAGCCTTCAAAATAGGAATGGATAGCAAGGATCATTACTAAACTAATTCCCTTCAATTCAAATTAGGAAATTACTTCGATTCCAAAGGAAAAAGGTTTGATTTTCAATTGAATTATTCTCTACAAAACAAATCAAAGAAATAATTCTGCTGGTTTCCTTAATGAAAAGAAACAAAATAGAAACCTTTCCTTAAAATTCTATTTTTATAAACATCACAGATGTCTCTGTTAGTTGCATTATAACCTCATGTAAGTTTATTTTTACAATAACGGGTTGTACACTATGGTAATTATCATTTGTTGCTATTGTAAATATTCTCTAATAGTTTGAGGATTTATGTTCATAGGCCTTATTTTTCCTTTTATGTTTATTATTTACTATTTTATATCATCTGAAGAGGAAGAACGTGTTTTCCTCGAAACATGTAATGATGATTTTTTTGTTTACTTCTCTTTGTAATTGTGTGTTTGGTCCTTCTTTAATAATTATCAGAACTAATGCAAAATATTTTGTTCTAAAAGAAAGGAGTTTTAGGACAACCGACAACGTGCAATTAAAAGTCAATTTCTTTTTCCTCAAAAGTTTTAATTTAATGAGATCAAACTAGTTACAAATATCACAATTTCTAAAAGTTCCGAGAAGACGCCATTCAAATTAACTATGAGAATACACAGAATACAGAAATGCTGTTTTTGCTTCGTGGTTTTCATATTTTCTTATCGGAATCTTCCTACTATCATCAATGATTTTTGAACGTATTTATAAAAAGAAGTCGTCTGCAATTTATTAGTAACAAGCGTTTTTTAGATTGAATTATATTAGTTTTAGGTGTTTAACTTCAATGATTTGAAGACTTCATCCATCGTAAAATATGCCTTTCAGTATTTCGAAATCACAATTGCCAGTCGCAGAATAATATTTTCCTGAATGAAATAGTTTTTTCACTTTCAACTTTCTACACCTCCAAATGATGATTTTTGTGAGAAGTAACGTTAAAAACGAATTGAATTTTGAACAATTGCCGACAAAAAAATGGGATAGAATTGAACTGAAAAACTTTCCATTGAACACGAATTTAATCTCGGAAGGAAAAAGTCCAATTCGGTTCATTATCGATAGGTTGCATTTTACAAAGCAAAAATCATGAAATCCATTTAAAAACAAAAGAAGAAACGAGTTTTGGAAGGATTCTGAAGAAATATGTGGAGGAGCCCCTTTATTAACGAAATCTAAGGAGGAATTATTTTAACTGAACCCCCCCCCCCCCTTTCACCCCAGGCTTCTTTTCTTTTTTTAATCAAACACAAAAGTATTTTAATTTAACGATTGATGGGTAGAAAATGACTAACTATTTTTACTTCCAATGTATTTGAAGTTAGGAACTGAGATAACAATCAAATCAGATTGGCTGTGGCTAAGCTGAAATACTGCTTTATAAGTTGTCAGCCGAGCTATTTCCAATATTCCTTCTTTCGAAATAATTCCATGTGGTTGCATAGTTGTTACTTGGAAGAAAAAGTTAAAGACGGGGGAAATTATCTTGTGTCTACAGCTGGGCATTTTCTTCAGTTCATAACACACATGGTTGTTGTAACTCGGTTCTTCCTTTATGAGTTTTAGATTCGCATCAGAAGAAAGTCCGCCAAAATTTCTTTTGGAAACGAAAGCAGCCAAGCGGGTTTTAGAACCTTTCCAATGGGGAGGCGAGTAGTGGTTTTTCCCTTCACCAGAAGCAGCAGCGCCCTCAGTCTTTCAACATCCGAAACAGCAACAGAAGCCGGAAACGACAGCAAATATTTCAGGCGACTCAAAAAGCAATAAGAAATAGTGAAGGGGCATTCGTCTCGGCGTAGCGGAAATGAAGGAAGGGAAAAGATCTGGGATAGAGCCCCTATCCCTCCTAACTACCCCGCACTAACTCTGCCCTTCTCCTTCCTTTAAAAAAGGCCAGGAAATGTAAAGTAATGGAAAATGTCGGTTTACGGTTTTAGACAGAAACTCAGTCATTGCCTTTCTTTCTTAGCGGAAAAGGAATTTTCTTTCCTCAAACTTTCCTTACTTCCGAAGTGGTCCCTGAAATAACCATAAATTAACCAACATTAATGAAGAAACCAAATCATTGAACAACTAGATCCCAGTTCTTCAACATTAAAGTTTTCAACATCAATTCTGTAGCTCTGTAATTGTGGAACCAGGGTTAAACCACAAAATTCAAACACATTCAACCGAATCCTGAGCCAATTTCTAATGAAATTACTAAAATTAGTCATAATTTTTAGAAAAAGCAGAAAAACTATTATTTTGGTTTAGGTTTTGAAAAATTCGACCAAAAGAATAATGAATTAAAATATTTAATTCTGGAAACTTTTGAAAAAATAATACAAATAATCAAAAATAATCAAAATCTATTCTTTAAACATAGTTTTTATTCTTTAAAACTAGTTTTTTTAATCTAAAGTGTGTGTGTGTTTTTTTTTACGCTATTTTAATTGTCTAAATCAATCTCTAAAGACGTTAAATTTTCTTTAAAAAATATTCTGAAAAAATCACAGTAATTTAGAAAAAAAATGGCAAAACAGCCTAAAAAAAACAAAAACATAAAAAAAACAAAACAAACGAATTAGCTACAAAAGAAATAAAAAGAAAAGGAAAAAATTAACATTAAATTCATGTATTTAACAAATAAATTTAATAGAAGAGAGTGATTAATTTAATTCAACTTACAAAAATACTATAGATAAATTTTTAAAACAATTTTTGAAATTGAATTTAAAATTGTTAAAAAATAAGCTTTTTTATTAAAATATTAAATTTTCTTCAAACCTGAACTACAAACTTTGCATTAAAATATAAATTGAAATAAATAACGATAACAAATAATAGTAATAATTCAACAAAGACTGGAACCTGAAAGAAAGAATAGCAGCAGCACTGCCATTGCTTCCATCTAATACATCACTGAATCCATCGCCAAGAAAAAATCTGCGTGGTTAATAAAATGAAAAAGATATTTGGTCTATGTAGATTTTCTATACATTGTAGTTGAAATTTTGTTTTTAAATAAAAGAAATTCAAGGATTACGAAATAAAAGTTTTCGTAAAATAGCAAAGACTCATTTTAAGGATCAATAATTTAACAATTATATTTTTCTTTTTTCTTTTGTATAAACCAATATTCATTCATTTAACAAAATTAAATCCTCATAGTTTTCGTAATATCATGGAATTTTTCGTTGTAACTCTTACTCATTTTAGTGAATTTTGGAATGTAGCTTTTTCCTTTTTAACTGATACATTATGGGCCTTATTATAATTATATATATCTACATTTATACAATTTATACAATTAATAATTAATTAATTAATTAATTAATAATAATAAATAATAAAATTTAATATATAATTTTAGTTTTACAAAACAAAAGTTATGAAACATCTGTGAGAGACAAAATTAGAAATCATGATTAAAGACAAATTAAAAACTGAACAATTGGCGGAAGATGAAATGTAAAAGTGGTTAGAGATTGGATAAAACAGTGAAGGAAGATCCAGAAGCTTAGAAGGGATTCCAAAGAGAAGCCATTGTTGAATGATCTTTAGCTATATAGAAAGGAACAGCAGCCATAACACATTTTGTGAAAACGTAAACAGATAAAATATTAAATTTAATCGTTTTCAAGTTTTTTTATTTAATCATTTACATTTTTTAAATTTCTTTAGTTAAATTTAATCCTTCTAATAGCCAACGACAACGAAATAAATAATGGATTATCCACTGACTTTGTAATTGATTTGTAATAAAAGCACCGCAATTGAACAACATTTCTGTAAAGTCCATCTTCCTTAAGTTGAACAAGAAAAGTGATTTTATTTATTAACTCTTTAAGAATTTAAAGAGTTTCCTATTTCTTCCTATTCCTATTTCTCCTATTCCTATTTCTCAGGCGAATGTTTCTTATATTTCTCTCTTATTTTCCTTTGAAAAAAAAACCCCAACTGTTTTTAATTTTTGTAGATGAAAAATTATTAGCTGTCGTTCACCTAACTCGATGGAATATTTTTTTTTATTACTCCCAATGAATTTGTAGGATTATATATTATAAATAAAACAATATATGGTATTATTTACATATTATGTATTGAAGAACAGTATAAAATCCATTACTTCATTCTTAGAAATAATGAAAAATAAAATGGATTTCATTTTGCTTCTGTGAAGTGTCCAATGACTTCCACTGGTCGTCAATTGGTAGAAAACAAATTCACAAGGTTTGTGGGAAATGTGTAATTACAAGCACAGATAATAATGGCTAATGTTGACCTTTGGCAGCGTTTCATTAGACTGAACTGATACAGCAATTAAGAAACATTAATAGAAAACTTCATTTGCAGAAACAAAATTACCTAAAGGAAATTATTTTAAAGTGTATGTAGGAGGATCACAAGCAAAAGTGTTGTGAATATTGAGGAATAATGTTTTGTAGTAGAAGATTTAGAATGAAATTGCTTAATAAAGATTAGACGATATAAATATTAAATCGAACCACAAATACAACATTAGTTAAAAGGGAATTTATAAAAGTCTCCATCTGTAATACATAACAAGCATATCAACTGAAAATTATTAGGTGAATTAGGTAAATAGAAGGTAATAAGTTATAATTTATAATGAAACATTAAAAACGTCTTCAGAATATACTGTTAATCATCTATGAGTAAATCTGACTCCTGAGTCGAAACAGATTTTAACAATTGCAGGCGTGATTAAAAATACTGTCTCTTCTGAGAACCTTAAAATACAAAAGAAAGATATTAGTGGTTTTGTTGTTTCTTTAACTTAAATCTTTTTATTTTTGTATCTATTTTAAAAGAATTTCAATGTTCTAAAGATCTAATTTACTGTAGTAACCTGTCAAGTAAACCTGCCATATAATACAGCCACCTACATAATTTTTAGTGGCTTCCCTTGCACCCACTCGACATCCCTACTGACTGAGAAAATGATCTTCGAAATCCGCAGTCACATCCGTTTTGTGTGTAAAGTAAGTGTGTGATAGAGAAGCCGATCAAAAATGAATGGTTTAACCTTTGACCTTGTCTCACTTGCCTTTCGGTTGATAAAGGTCGATGAAAAATAAAATGTAGGCATCCTCAATAGTATATCTAATATTTGACATCCTATTTGTATTTCTGTGCTCTTATGCTTTCGGAGGAGTCATATAAAGTTTTTCTTTCATGAATTGGACTTAAAGAAAGGAAAGTAAGTATGTCAATACGTATGTTAATAACAACAAGTGAACGAAGTATGTTGGATGTTAATTATAGTCTGGGTAGACCAGTTCCAGTTGGCAAACAATGGCAGGTTTTCTTTCTATTAGAAAACCTTAACAATGAATTACAATTTCACTGTTGTAGAAACTTGCTAGACATCTAACAATAGTCCACAGAATCTGAAATGGACTAAAAAAATACAAGCAGTTTTCTTTTTTTTTTTTTCTATTCTATTGCCATTATTGAAACGAAAGGAAAGTTAGTAAAGTTTTTTAAGAGATTTTTGTATGTTTATTTCGTCATTTTAAATATTACAAGTTTTTGTAGCTTTAAGACTTGCAAAATGATACATAAAAAAATCTTATATTTTTTTTTAATTTAGAAACTAAATATGAAAGTAATTCAAAGAAATTCTTCTTTATTTTTTAAATATTTCTTTTTCGTAAATATGATGAAAAAAACATTTATTTTTAAAAGGAAGCAAATAAGATTTCTTACATCCGAAATTTTTAATCTAAAAAAAATTAAAATATGTAACAGGCACTGTTTTCTCTTTGATATTTCCTGATAGATTTCTAGTAAATGCTGGGGACACAGAAGGATCATATTTTTCAAGGCAATTGTTTAAATGAAACAATTCTAATAAGAGAAATGAATTGGACTATGTTTGGGACAATTAAGCTTCATTCCTAGGAACTTTCAATACAGATACATTTGGTTTGAAATAAGAAACAAATCTCTTCTGTGATGGAACTGCGGTTCGGTCGCGGAAGCAATGCAGGGCTGCGGCCAACAGCTGGTTGACCAAAAGTGACCCATAAAGTGTCAAGTTGTCAAAAAGGAGAAGTGAGAAGGAGGCTGGGGACCTTCGATCAATGTGACATTTATGGTCGTAGTGGAGGAACCATCGTTTCCTTTCTATGGAGTAGAATCATCCCACGCCTTTAAAGAGGAAACTAGGATTAAAACAATTAGAAAATCAATAAAATAATCCATCTTTTTATAATCTCTGTATAATCTTGAAAGCTATCGACAAACAACCGATTAATAGTAACGGAGTTAATAATCGAGTTAGTTTTTCAAATGAAAATTTCCATAAATAATAAAAGAAATCTGAAGAATTTTAAAAGAGAAGACATCCCCAATGAGATAGTATTTCTTTTTCTTTTCTTAACAAATAATCAATAACCGCAAAAATAGCACCTAAAATTGGCTTTGAAATCAATTCCAAAATACCAGAATTTTAAAATATTCTATGTATTGTAATTTCATTTAGAAAGAATTATGTGTAGTTCTGAGAACTTCCCCTCTGTAACCTAATAGAGATAATCCAGTAAAAAGTCAGCTTTCTAATATAATAAATCAAGATAAGTAGGATTATCCCAAGGTCAAAATAACAACATTCTTCAATTAAAAAAGAAAACCCCTCTTCCAAGGAACCCGAAAGACTCCTCAATGTTAAGTATATTCCTACAAAAAAACTTTTTAAATATTTCTTGTTTGTGTAAAATTGTTATTTTTACCTTCCATTATTTTCATGCACGTAGATAATCCTTTTCACGTAAAGCCATAAAAAGTTAAATTGTAATTCTTTCAATTTATCTGAAAGAAAAGTAACTTAATATTGCTTTCGTTTTTACAAATAAATTTTGTCTAAAATACTTTTTTCTAAGATAAGTTTATTCCTGAGAAAACTACTTCTACTCACTTGTTACGCTTCAATTTTAATTGACACTTTGAATGTTCTTCGGTGTGTGATCAAGATATTTTATTTTAACTATTTCTTTAGGAAAAACTAATAAAAAAAATCATTCATAATCAAGTTATTTTTTTCTTTTTTTTTAGTTTTGGAAAAAAAAAACTTTTTCTTTTAAAAAATATAGTACATTATTCTACAATTTTGTTTTTGTTTTTTTAAACGATTTGATAAGTTATTATTAATTTTTGAAAGTTTTTTTTTTTTCTGTTCTGGATTTTTTTTCTCTTTTATAAGTTAAAAGAAACCTAATATCTTACTTTAATTTATTTTTTTTAATTTTACTTTAATTGAAAATAATAATAATAATAATAATATCTGTAAGACTAAATAGAAGATGAAAATAGTTTTAAAAAATAAGAAAGAAATAATTAAAAGAATAAATTTCTAAACATTTTTTTTCAAAAAAAAGGTTTTCTGATTATAAATAGTGGGGACGCCATTCCTTTGTCTAGCAACAGATGTCGCTGAGGAAGAATCTTTGTATACAAATATCCTATCTTAGTCAGATTAACAATATTTCTTTACAAAATAAAAAAAAGAATAAGATAAGTTTAGTCAAAGATTTTTAGAAACAGCTTTATTCGGTGAATATTTGTTATATTGATGCTGCAAACATACGAAGATAAATAGTCTTTCATATCAATTTAATTATTGCTGAATGTTCATTTAATTATTGCTGGATGAAAGTCCCTGAAAATAAAAACAAAATATTAATAGATTTTCGATTTTTTCTCGATGTTTTAGATGCAACTAAGCGCAGATTTGGTAAATAAAAAAATGCCTACCCGTTCAAAGTGATCTACATATTCTGTACTTTATATAATAACTTGAAAGGTCCTTTCAGCTCGGTTTCTAAAAAGGAGTTCTTCACACACAGTTTCAAAAGCTTATCAAAAATATTCTTCTTCCTAGTATTCCACCCTAAAAGGCTTACCACAAGGGTCCCTTCTCTTCAACCTTATAAATGATCTTATTCTAACGTCATCTGCCACCAAATGCAACTTCTATGCAGACGACGGAACTTTTTTTTGCCAACAAAAATATAGAAAATCTTAAACAAGACGCCCAACTTTCACTTAAACATCTTAAATCCTGGCTTTCTGCAAACGATCTTTCACTAAGTACATCCAAAACAGTTCACATGTTCTTCTATCAACGGAATAAAACACTTTCTAGTAAAAACTTCTCTATCACTTACAACAACTCCCTAATAAAAGAGTTCTCCTCCTTCAAATACTTAGGAATCTTTCTCATCATCTTTCTTGGAATTTAAATGCCCCAAAAATTGCTTACAAAGTCTCCAGAAATTTAGGTATTACCAGAAAATTAAACTTTCCCCCAATTCTCAAATATTACTAAATCGGTTACTCATTCATTCAAATCTTTGCTACGTAATTGTGGTGTGGGACAGACCTTCTAAATTTTATGAAAATATGCTTCTAAAAGTTCAGAAATATTTTCTAAGATTTATAGTTAAAAAACCCAGACACTGCTCTATTCGATCCCTCTGGCCGAAATATAAAAATCATCTCTTTCCCCCACATCTATAAACTACAATTAGTGGTCTTCACTTTTAAAGTAATCAATAAAAACTTTATCCCTGTATCCCACTAACCATTAATTCAAACATCCATTCCTATTAAACCAGATCTGTTACCCACCTGTTACTATCCATTCCAAAAACTAACTATAACTATCAAAGAAGAGTTGCCAGCTATGCTTCGCTTCAACTTTGGAATGAAATTCCTAAAGAGATTCGTGAATGTCCTCTTCTTACTCAAGTAAAAAAAAAATTAAAAAACACATTTCAACTTTAATAATACGCTAACATTCCACCTTCTACTGAAGTCAGGCTGAAACTGCGATCCGAATCCCTTTCCACCTACCACCTTTCTCTTTCATCTCCTCTATTCTACCTCCTTTCTGTATCCGCCTAGTCCCTTATTCTATTCCTACTGTCTTCTGTCCCTTTTATTCCACTGTTCATAATACGTAAAATATGTTTTCCCTGTCCAAAAAAAAACATGTGAATTCAGTAAATAATACAGTAAACTCCCCATTATCCGCGGACCTAGTTTCCATTTTTTTACTGTACAATAAATTACGGAATTAAAAAAAAAATTAAATCTAGAATAAGGTAAACAATAAAAGAGGCTAACAAAGTAAGTAAAGACAATTTAAAGAACGACCTTGTGGGCGGAGCTTAGGCCGGCAGGTTACATTAAATTACGGGAGAGCCTTAGCGTAATAATAAATTTAAAAATAAATAAAAAATTTAAAATAAAATAATTGTTTATAATGTATGAACTGTAACTGTATGTATTGCCATTTTAATGTAAATAAAACATGTTATAAGCATTTTTGTATTCATTTTCGTCCTTTTTCGGATTATCCGCGGTTGCCGCGCCACCCAATTCCGCGGATAATCAGGAGTTTACTGTATTTGCTAAAACTTCAGTAATTTTCTCTTTTGTAAATATTTTTCTTGTATTTTTTATGTATTCTCTTTGTTAGTTGCCTAAGTCATGACGCCCACTTGTCTTCTCGACGGGATCTCCCTTATGACGACTGGGTTGTCAAAATGTCATGTATAGATATAATTCTTGTAACATTTTATTGGCAATAAAATTGAATTGAATTGAATAATATTTCAGTTTGAAATTGAATATAAAGATGGAAAATAAAGCTTGCACATAGACAGGGCCGGATTAATCCACTTTGGGGCCCTAGACATTTTCTTCTCACGTCCGTCCGGAAGTGGGATGCCAAAAAAAATAACATAGCCCCAAAAGTAACTGGAACAAGTACTGAATTTAGAAACCCTAGCCAAGTACGGAACAAGTATGGAACTTAGAAACATTCAGGCACATAGTCTTTTAAATATAAAAAAAATACAAATACAAGACTTAAATAATCAAGTTTAACGTGCAGGCAATTAAGATAAAGATGCAAAATAAAAGGTTCCTCATATCAAAGTGAATTTATTTTTCTTTTAACAAAGAAAATATTTGCAAATGATAAACTTCTAATTTAAGGAGTGATTTGTTTGTCTCTTGCCAGATCAGATATTTTGTCAGACGATAACTGGTCCTTAATTTTGATCGAATTCAGGAATTTTGTTCTTAAAAGAACAAAGACACTTTTTATGTTAAGACAGTTTAAGAATTGAATTACATTTTCTAAGTCCTTCTCTATTTCTTCATTAAAGATCCCAAATGTAAAATGTTTGTATAATTTTATTAACTCATAAAGGTCCTTTCATTTTTTTCTCTTCCTTTAATATAAATAAAAGAAGTTTAACGTGCCGAAATAATTCAAAATAGATATCAATCCCAGGCACAAAGCTAAAGTTAGGATTCGCACCTTGAGTTGTCATCGGGAAGAGACTGGGACGGACCGTTTCGTCCTCATTAGGACTCCTCAGCCAGCCAAACTCCTCCGATGACAACTGGTCCGTCCCAGTCTCTTCCCGATGACAACTCAAGGTACGAATCCTAACTTTAGCTTTGTGCCTGGGATTGATATCTATTTTCCTTTAATATAAACTTTAGCAGAATCCAACATTTTTCGGATTATATTAAAATACTGTAAACTGTCAGATTAAAATAACAAATAATTTTACATAACGCTACCTTTTAATATTTAATTACACAAGTATAATATATTCATTTCAAGTATAATATTTACTTTGTATTTATAATAATAATTACGATATTATCATTTTCTGTATTCTTGGAAACTAAACAATACTGTGAAGTTAAGATACACTCTAATGTTGTATTTATTGAAAATCTATTATAAAGTTCATCGATTAAAATTATTGTGAAATTAATTCAATTTCAAAAATATTTCTTTATCAGGTTCTTGTGACATTCATAAATTGTCGTTTGACCTCTGATTTAAACTTCACATTTTATGTATATTTCAGTCAAGTTATTAGTCACAGTCAAGGCTTTTTTTTTCCGACCGGTGTTCCGGAACATTTTTTTTTTGACAGTATACGTTAAAGTTCCCCCAAAACTTGTAGCTTTAAGAGACTCAAATGACAAAATAGTTCGAAATTAAAAATCCAAAAATTTAAAAATATCCATGCATTTCGTTTTTATTTTTGTTTTATCTGATCCAATACTTATATTTTGATCTTCATAAAATGATTCGTAACAAACATTAAATTTATATACGAAATTTTTTTTAGTGTGTTTTTGTCATTAAATGTTTTAATAACTTAACAAAAACAGCTAATTACAATTTCAAAGTTGTTTTTAAACATTTTTATTATAGTTTGGTCCTGAAGGAGGAATGAGACATGATACTATATAGGTCCTTTTTTGAGGGATTTCCTCACTCCGGGATAAGATATTATCTCGATATTTCGGCCCGGTGCCTCGAGCCTTCGTCGGGAGATGTATAAATATTAATTACAACGTGAAGGAGTGGAAACACAACGTCATGATAGAGACCGGATGGCCCTGAGGCGGTTGGTACGGCAGAACAGGGCTGTTCCAGCGGAACAACGGCGGCAGGACTGCCAGCAGGCAACGGGAACAACTGTCAGTACTATGACGATTCGTCGGGAGCTCCTTCCCTTGGGGTACATCGGGCGGGCTGCTGCCCACAAGCCTAACATCACTTCGGTAAACACCCGGCGTCGTGTGGCCTGAGACAAAGAGCGAAGTCTTGGTCGATGGACGTTCTAGACAATTCCATGCTTCCAACGTTGTGGTCGCAGTTCGGTGAAGGGCCATTTCTGGTCCAGCACGACAATGCGCCGTGCCATAAGGCCCGTGTTGTCAACGCCTGGTTTCCGGAGAGTAGCGTTTAGGAACTTCAGTGGCCCGCCCAGAGTCCGGATCTCTTAACAAACACAGCTTGTGCAGGCTTTGAAGGAGGAGTAGGCAAAAATACCGATTGCTTGCTATCAGAAACTGGTGGAGAACATGTGGATGCTGTGCTTAGGGCAAAAGGCCACAGTACGCGCTAAAAGACACGCTGTAAATAAAGCGTCTGTTCTTTACCACAGGTGTCCACTTTCAATTGAGAAGTCAGTGTATGCTCTTAATTACCTTCACTACATATTTATTTTCCGAAGTGACAATGAATATATATTATGAATTGTTTCCAGTAGAATCACGTAAATTAGTAAATTAATAATATATGAAATACAAGAGATTCAAGGAGAACGATTTAAAACAAGCGACAGTAAAGCGGTAGGAAAAGCGATTAGTAAACCACTCACAATGCTTCGCAACGTCTTCTGATCATTGATATTGCTTTAATTTGTGACAATCACTATAAATGTGATTGTTGCGAATGCAAAAGACGCAATTGTTGCGATTGTTAAGATTCTTGTGCAATTTAATCATTAAAATTTATTGAGATTTTAATGATACTTGTTCACAGTCGGATAGACAAAACGGGAATATTAGTCTAAATCAGAAGACTAAAAGCGATGCGCACGAAACGACTTCTATTCAAAGATTGAACGAAAAAGATGGCACGAGGCGAATGAAAGAGCAAGCAAATTGGAAATATGGTTGTAATTGAAAATGACCAAAAAAGCCAAACGAAGGAAGCCAAGGTCAATATTTCACAGAAAAACAATCTGAGATCTATACCTTTGGAATAAGTTTAACAAAACATTAGTAACCTATAGCTCCAACTAGTGTGTAGAATACTTATCCATTACATTTATCTTCAATATCTTCGTCTTTAGCCAAAAGTCAAATGCTGTCGTAAAATAGCGGCCATTAAAACAAAATTTCGAAACCCCTAGAGCTAAGGGAAAGCAGGATTAGGAGGTTAGGAGAGAAAGGCTCATTGGAGGAAAACGGGTACCTCGTGAAACGGTGCCAACTTCCATGGGATGCTCAATGCCTAATCCCCGGCGTCTTAACGGTGGATGAACGGTTGTCTCGGTTCGTTCCCAACGGAAGAAGGTGACTGATTGATAGACCCACACAAGAAAAATGTCCTTTCTACCAAGAATGTCCCTCCCCCACTGGGATATTCAAACAAATTTACGACCTCATCAAGGATTCTCAAACTAAACAATATAAATCTAAATTTCTGATGAAAATTTTAAACTTAAAAACCAAAAGATAAATTTTTTTATTATCAATTGTAAAACAATCTAAATTGAAAAAAAAAAACAAAAAAAAAACAAAAAGAATTAAACATTACAATTTTCTGTTAAATAAAAAAAAAAAAATAGCGATTAGTAATGTTTTTGAAATTACAAACTCCAACTTAAAAACTTATAAAACATTTTATGAGAAAATTTCAAGAATATAAATTCCTAACAAACATCAGAAGTTAGATACTAATTTTGAATTTCATTTTAATAAAAAAAAAAAAAAAAACCACTTGTCTATTTTTAAATTAAAATCCTAATTCCTTTAAAAAAATTCAATTTTAAACGAATTAATTTCCAAATATTTGTCCAAAAGCATTTCTATAATAAATGGATTAAGTTTTTTGTCTTGATTACTTCGCTTCCAGCACAATAGAATCAATCTATTTTAAATAGAATTCAGTTTTTATAAACCAACTTATTATTCATAGACTTCATTTTCTAGGGTAAATTCAATTCCTTCGATTACAGTTCGAAACTAACAACATTAAGTTTTAGAAAAGAATTTCCGGAAGTAAGAAGAAAGGCTTAAAAGAGGTCTTAGTACAGTGAACCCATCGATCAGAATGGAACCGTCAATAAAACACCTAAGGAACGAAAGGGAGGGCTTTACAAGCTGTCACCTTCTTTTGGACAGCGGGATCAAACAAGTTGTGACCGCCTGTTTTTGATTTGTTTTTTTTTTCTTTGAGAAATTATTATTATTGTAACAACATAAAACAAAGAAGGTAGCGAACCAATCACAACGGCTTCTGATACGTGAATGAAGAAAATTATTTAAAAGTTGTTAATACACTGAATCCCTAATAATGATTTAAAAAGAAGGATGAGTAGAGTACAGATTGAGTCACCATTACGTTAGAATAGACTGCGCCGGGGTGGTCTAGAAAATGCGCGCGCGAGTCTGTTTGCGACCCCATGTTATCTTACCCACCCCTATTTATACGGAATAATCGTCATTCTTAACACAAACCTTGTTAATACACTGAATTCCTAATAATGATTTTTTAAAAAAAATCACTATTTGTGTCGAATAATCGTCATTCTTAGCTCAAACCTTGTTAATTGACTGAATTCAATACCTTTCAATTACAATGTGATACTAATTTTAGAGAAAATAAAGTAGTTATCAAAATCCCAATTCTTAAGGATTACATAACCAATATCTCTTAATGTCGTAAGTTGAGAAACTGAAAAGATTTAAAATGGGGACAAAAAAATGAAGAATAAGAATGGCTCAGGAGGGGATCGAACCCACGACCTTCGCGTTATTAGCACGACGCTCTAACCAACTGAGCTAACAGAAGCCGTTGCGAAGCATTGTGTGATACTTGTCCACAGACAGACACAGATAGACAAACCGGGGCTATAAGGCTTCAATCAAAAGCCTAAAACTAAGATAAATTTAAAAACCTTCGAATGCGGATCTATTGATAATATTGCTACAAAATTCTTAAAAGTTGTTGCAACTAGAAATGAAAAAAAAAGTCCTCCTTAAAAAAGAAAAGAAAAAACTGCGATGTATGATGACATATAAATGCTTTGTTAAAACCTCATATCTACAAAAAAAGTCAAAACTTAAAATTAAAGAGAACATTTCTAAATTTTAGTAAAATTTAGAAAATAGAAATATTGATATTTTACAAAACTAAAAATAGGATATATTTAAAATAGTGCTCAAAATATAATTTAAAAAATAAAGTGCCGAAAAATTCAGCACTTATTTATTTTACAACGAAACATAGCCCACAATATTGAGAGAAAGTATTTTTAGTAGTTTTTGAAGTATTTTTGTTTTTTCTAATAACTTCTCACAATTATTATTACGGTATATTGTCAATTATAAAAGTTTTTTTCCAAAAGCATTTATTGGGATTTGAACATTTTTGAATTCGATAGACGATACGTGGCACTTTGTCTGTATATATATAAATAAAATATATTTAGTATATTTATACTGAAGTAGTATAATTAAATTGTAACGAAATTTGAAAACTTTTATTAATATTTGAGTACAATTACTCATATTTTTGTTTGAGTTTTTGAATTAAAAAAAATACTATCGTGTGAAAACAAAAAACATTATTAACGTTGAAAAAACGAAGAGTCACAATAATATCACCCTAAAGGATTCGAAAAGGATGAAATTCAAACAATGACAACTGAAAATAGCCTATGGATTTCACAGAAACCTCGAATCTTACTGATTTCTAATGTGACCATTAACAGAATCCCTTATCTCGGCGGTAAAGTTCATCCACCGTAGTTTTCTGCTTGAGATTAGAAATTGAAAGTAAGAACTGTTAAGTATGAGATTACTAACTTTACAGCTAAACCAGGGATTCTACAACATGAATGATAATAATTGCAACAAAAACACAACATTGAGAAATAAACTAAGAAACATGAAAATCAGAGTTTTAGTCATGATCTCATTTAGAAGACAACTTCATTGGAGAATTACCAACAACATTAAAGGAAGCAGAATTATTCCAAGCAATTTCCATGGATACAAAGACAACATTCCATAGTATCTACTTAACAACTCATATACGGAAACTTCCTTATCACAAATGCATGACAATTTAAGGCAATAGTTTCGAAATAGAGAAAAGGAATATGACTTTACTCTTGGAAAAAAACAAACAAACTGCAAATTCGGATCTCCATGAAAAAATTTACAAAGGTTTTGACACCGAATCTACGTGCGACAGAAATCAGGATACAAAAGACACTCACTCATACTTTGACAAATGAATTTGAGTAGTGCCATAACTTTAAAGAACGAGTGAGTTTTCAATATCCCTCAAATAAAATTTCATTACTTCATCAATGAAGTTGTCGTTTAGCAAAACCAGACATTAAGAAATATTCTATTATTTATTTGTCTCGAAATTTCTGCTTTTATGATACTACAGGAATTTCGAGAAACTTTGAAAATTGCATTGCTTTGTTATCATGGGCTGTGATTACCATTAGATCAGTAAACCGATAATCAAGAAATAAGCCCTTTATTAATTAACTGAGGAGACAAGATTAATCAAAAGTGTTTAAAAGTTGATTCAATGTATTTAGGAAATTGAAAGAAATGCAGAAAAGTCGTATGTTGCCTAAGAATAAATGTATAAATGAAATTCACACTCAGTTAACTGTTTTGCAAACGCTTCAATTCGTTTTCGCATCTTGTTTGACAAAAATCGAGATTGCCTTTTATTTTAATGATGTAAAATGATTATAGAGGCTGGAACTCGATAATATCCAGGAGAGAGCGACGGGTATGGGGGTGGCGGTCTGATGGCGTAGATTATGATAACAAGCAACAGCAAAACTAACCCTAACAGATGTCAGGTTTACAAAGACATTCTGGAAGAATATTTAGTCCATTTCAGGGTTTCTGATTCTATTCTGATGGATATTGACCGGTGCTCAAAATAAAATTTAGATGTTTTGTCTACTAGTAGTTGTTTACGATTTTGGAAGGGGAAGGGGTTCGTGCAAAAAAATGGATTTGTGATAAAGTGTTGGTAGATGTTTTCTGATAAAAGAAAATAATGATAATTCTATATTGAACTTTAACCTAAAGTTAATCTAACTTCTTTTTTGCCTCATTTACTGCTAAATAGTATTAAATGTATTTAAGCAACTTTTCCAAAATTTCCATACATAATGTATCGTTTTTAGTTTTTCTGCAACTATGGGTTGACGATTCTTTAATTGTATCTATAGTACAATTCATTTTAATTGAAACTAATTCATTAAGGAAACTGATACCAATAATAATTAAATGGATTACTTAAATAATCTAATCATTTTCCATAGAGTGATGATAGACAGAAAATGGTTGCTGTGTCTTTGATGTCATTAGGATCTTGGAAAATTTAAAGGAAAAAAAATATCAGTTCAATCGGTAACCAACAGAAGAAGAACAAGATTTTAGATGTAGAGATTCTCAACGATTTTTTGTAGAATTTATGAAAACAATAGTGGAAGGGAATCAAAAGACTGTCTAGTGATCAATATTTATAGATTAAAATCAACAGAAGCCAATGATCAATAAGCAAACGATTTCAACAAAATGAGTAACGGAAAATGATTATCAAACATAATTAAAAAGTCACTTGAACAATCAAAAATTTATTTAAATCATAATTAGGAAAATCTCTATTATTCCGTAGACAATAACAACGTCTAAAAACGAATATTTTATTTTCTGTTATTTCTGCCTACATAGTTACTTTAAACTAAGGAGTTAAATACCTTCTATAAAAACTTAAAATGAAAAAAATTGAATTAATTAATAATAAAATAAAACATTTCTTTTACTTCAGGAAACTCACAGAAAAACTGACGAAGGATCTGAAACATTTTCACTTTCTCTTCACCAAATATTAAACTTTAAGAATTCAACCTCTTCAAAACAGTATCGAAAACGATAAAAGAATCGAGGTTAAAAGAATAATATTGCAATCTTCAAGGAAACTTTATGGTCTTTCTTTGCTTGGATTTAAATTTTCTAACACTCAATAGAATTTATTTGGACGTTGACAGATCCAAGAAAAGGGACTTAAAGTGAGCAAACGACAACAACTCAAGTTTTCTTCCAAGTCTTTTAATGCAGTTAGGAATCACAAAATTATGGAGCGCATTTTAAGCAACCAAACTTTATTTAAACCTGAAAATAAAAAAATCTGGAGTTTTCTACATTATTTGTAAAATAATAAGCCTTTGATAAAATCGTTTTTCATTCTGGAACTGAATTTTGGATTGTAAATCGTCTATCTAATGATCGACATGAAATTGTAAAATAATCTCTCTTTTAAAACTACATAGGTTATTAGTGTAGAAATTTTCAATATTGACACTAGCAGAAAACTGATTGTATGAAAGAACTTTTAAAAAAAAAAATGAATATTTATATCAAGTTAATGGATTTGCAAATATGAAATCAATCATACTTCTAAACAAAAATATAAAAATCAGGCTAACTTAAATGCTGTAGAAAATGTACAACTTACCGGAGAATTCAGATTGAAATAAAAGTATGTGATGTAACATCCTAAGACTTGTGTTCAAGTCAAAGTGTTTTATTTAAAGTTAAACAATGTAGCTTTTAGATTATGTTGGAATTATCACTGCATTAATCCTGCATCATTTGAGAGTTGTGTGGCGTCATATTGAACGGTGTTTGTAAATACTGTTGCTATATTTAATTACATGCACTACGAGGGTTACTAAGCCATGTTTATTTTTATTTTTTCGGTATTAATTATGTGAGTTATTATGTTATTAATTTACGCCACCGTTTCAGCTCTAGTTAAATCTCTTCGGACAATTTTAAAATAAAATCACTTACATTTAATATAAAAAAATCTAAATTTTAATCTGTCTCAGTTTTTTTTTTTTCTTATTTTAAGTTAAAACCTTCACAGAAGCCTTTGATTCCAGGTAAGAACACTTCTCTAAAGAATGTGATGTAAGAAAATGACAAAGCAACTCCAAATAGAACGAATTTTTACTATCATTTCGAAATTAAAAAAGTGAAATATTTGCGTAAGATAAAGGTAACAGAAATTCGATTTTAAAATTTGGTAACGAATGAAGTAAAATAAGTTTACAAATGAAAACATTGAATTAAATTTTAAACTTTGAATTCTCAGATAGAAATTATCTCAGTTTCAAAACAATTCAAAATAACAAATCACGAAAGTATATTTACTTTCGACCTTTATTTAATTGAGAAGTAATAAACACTTAATAAATATTTCAATGAAGTGGTACGGCAATGAACTATGAGCGGGAAGGGCTGGGTTCAATTCCCGGATGAGGCCGGGGATTTTTTCGAGGTTTTTTTATCCTCCACAAATTATGGAGTTAACTCAGTCCTCTGCAAAACGGTAATAGATATTGTTTCTTAGAGGTTAAAAAGGTGATCAGATCACCTATTCTCAAGAAACATCGGAACCTAAATCTTGATGGCATGAGAAGCGGAAACAACTACTTATAATTGATAAATGGCTTAACGATCAGAGATAAACTGATGTAGCTTTTATTACTAAAGTTTTAAAATAAAAGAAATTGCTTTTATTCTTATTGTTTTCTACAATTTTAGCAAAAGCTGTTTCACTTGCCACCCACTATAAAAAAATAAATTTTGGCAGTAGAAGATTCTTAAGTTTTTTAACATAAAAAAAACCCGATGATATTGTTGGATTTTAATTGAGTATTTGCTCTAACAAAATATTAGGCAAATATATTTTAAACGAAAATATATTTTAATCGGAAGAGGGTTTCTTATAATTTCATGAAGTTTTCAAATACTGGCTGTTGATTCATCACTGTAATCTTAGGTCAGAACTTAAGGAAATCCAATAAGACAAAGAAAAGCCATTAAGAGACGAAATATGGAACTGGGATGGTGTCTTCAGTTGTAAACTGAGACAAATGCAGAGGCAGCAGTGTTTGAATGACAGCTTGTGTGATTGGTCGCTAGGGAGTGTTTGGTCCGAGTGGCGGTGGTTCAAGTTCTCGGTTCCCTGGAGAGTTAAAGATGGCCAACCACCAATCTCTCTTTCAAATGAGAGCAAAGCCTAGCAGATGAATAACGGAAGCAGATTTAATTTTAATTTATCAGAAGCAAAGAAGCCTTCTCTAAATAAACAAAATAAAATCTTTCAGATAATTCCAACATTAAAACAAGCAAGGAAAAAACTGGCTTCAAAGAAACCATTGATCCCATGTTCATTTTCACCTGAGACCGGAACTCTCATTTGTCCCTGTATTTACAAACATCCTAAGATTTTCAATAAGGTATCATTCATGTTTGTTCGATTTGCATTTTTGGGCTGACGAGATAGTGACGTCACCACCACCTCTACTACTTTCCACCTCTACAAATCACAAACATTCCAAATAGCTATGTCTATCCGACTTATAATTTAGGCTCCATCGATATAGTCGGATAGAACCGTTTCTTACACATTGTGTAGGGATCGCTAATGAGGATAATGTGATTATTGATGAAACTATTTTTTTTTTTAATTCAAATAAGAATGCCTTTTTGAGTCGAGCTGATACTCTGAGACAACCGTTTGGGCTCTCCTCAGCCAGAGCTAATCAGTCAGTGCAAGACTCAAAAGGCGTACGAGGGGAAGAAACGGGAATTCACGATGTAGATAGTGATCCCTCAATGACTAAAAACAAGAAAAAAAAAAAGAACCAAATGTGGAATTCAAATGTGACAAATCCTTGGGCAGCAATCCGGCTATCACAAAAGGTATTTGACCACAAAAAGGAGAAAAAAAAATATAAACCCTCTAAAGGTTAAAAGGAAAGCAAAGGAAAGCATTTTTTTTTTAATCTTTGCAATTTTAATTCTTAAATATTGTTGTCACGGTTAGTAAAGTTTATTTTCATTAAAAAATTGAACAAAACTGATATTTCTGTCTCAAACAGCAATTTTATTTCCTTAGCCAAAACGTATCTGCAGAATTCTTTTCTAAATTAATCATTTTCCATCAGTTACAAACTGTAAAGTTAGGAATCATTTTTTCTTTCATTCTAAGCAGAAGAAAAAAACATTAACTATTTGCTTAGAGTTCAATTGAAAGCAAGCTTAACATCCGTAATTATTCATAAATGGAGAGAGAAATAATCCCAAATCTCCAATAAGTACATAAAAAATGTAAATTATCGATAACAATATCTAATTTTTTTGTAAAAAAGACATAGCTATTATTAAAAATGAGTACACGGACGAAATCGTTAATAATTTCATGGAATGCTAGTGCTTACTTACTTTTTCTTTAAAAAATTACTGCATTTTCATGTTGGAGTTTTGGCTCTTCTCGAATATTTATAAATTCTATTCACTAAAAGGCAGAAGTTTTCATCTATCTAATAGTTATCACGTATTTCTAACGCGACAGAAATGTTGCTTCATTAAGTAGTAAACCCTGATAAACAATTAGCCAACTTTTATTAAGTAGTTTTTCATGTTCGCAATCAAACGAAGTATTTCCAAAAGTTTTACAGAATCCATCGAATTTTTCCTACGTCAATTATTGTAGAGACGATAATAACATATATCTTTTCTGTAAAAACATGAATCTAATGTTGGGTCAACAACCATTACTTTGTTTTGCTTTTTTGTTAAACTAATGGGTTCTTGTTTTTAGCTAATAAAAAAATATCAATACTAACTTATTCGCATTCTCTCTTTCCATCTGATTTCTATCAAAGGTGGACCAACTGATTTCTTTGGTTCCGACGTCGATTAACTGAGGTTTCTAGAGAAGGTCGTAGACTTGTATCCGATGGGTGAATAGTTTCCAATGTGAAAAATGAAAGTCCTTTCAAAAATATGAGTTCCAGCAGAACACCAAGTTCCCCGTCCTGCCACAGGATATTCAGCGGGTCTCGGACATCGTCAAGGCGAATCAATGTGCGAGCTTAAGTGATGACAGCCCAGTAACAATTAATGCAATTATCCACGAGGATTTGAAAATGAAGAAAGTGTGCGCGCATTGGCTACCCAAGGATATCACGGCTGAATAAAAACAGAAACAAGTAAAAATGAGTAAAAAAACTGCCTGATCTTTATGCCAGTGACCCTGAGGACTTTTTTTGGCCAGGTTTGTTGCTGGTGATAAATCTAGGTTTCTTTGACAAACACTGGAATTAAAATGACAATTTATGCATTGGAAACATGATGGTAGCCTTCGTCCCAAGAAGGTTCGGTTAACTACCTCTGCTGAGAAATAAATGGTTACAGTATTCTGGGACACGAAGGCCTTTCTGTTAATTGAGTGGATTACAGCAAATAAAACAGTGAACGTTTTACTGAAACGTGTTCGAGAATCTGCGTCGATGAATTCAACAGCGTTGATAAGACAAAGGAAGGATGAATTCTCACACAACAGAAAAATTGGCATTGCTGGGCTTCCTAGCACAGCCGCCATATTCCCTAGATTTGCCACCGTCGGATTATTATTTATTCAGTTCAATGAAGGACTCACTTCGAGGAATTCTTACCTTGAGAAAACTATCCACGATGTGGTAGAACACCTATCTAAAGACAGGTTTGCTGCAACCATACAAAAATTACCAGAGAAATGGCTGTGCTGTGTGGACATCGAGGAAGAATATGTCGAGAAATCAACGACATAAATTTGTCACCATTAATCGTATGGGGACCAGTAAATAATGAACACTCCTTGTAAATATTGAAAATATGAAAATTTCACCATTAAGATACCTCACCAAACGAAATGTCAAATTAAACTTCAGATTATTAAAATATAGTTGAATTAATAAGAAGTCATTATATTGTAAGTATCAAAGATATCTGCAAATGTAATATTACGTTTGTTGAAATGTATGGTTTTGCTTAGGTTACACCGTTCAACAATTTTTTTTCGGTTGTTATTGCCTAGCACTTAATTATAAAAATATTACGCCACAACTTTTATTATAATAATTACTTTTTTCTATCTGTCTCTTTTTCATATAAAAAAAAATGTTAATATGGAGGAAAACCTGAAAATCCTCAAACTCAAAAGTAGACAGAACAGCCAAAAATAAAGAAGCATTATTTGTGGGCTTTTTTTTGAATCGATTAATAAAAGGAACCGGGGTTGAGTCCCAGAAGAAAGTCTTCAAACCATTTCAAAAGTTTATTTTAGACTGAAATTGAATTAATTTCCTTTTAATATTAAAGAATTAATGATAATTAAGAAAGAAATCTTGTCGCAGTTAATTATAATTAACTGAATAAAATTTTAATTTGTCTCAATTGAATTCTGGTTTAAGTGAAATTTACAATTTCGACAGAAGTGAATCATTGCAGAATTACTGAAGAATTTCACAGCTAATCCTTCTTACACAAGGGGAGTAAAATGTGAAACTTTCCTTTATTTTATGCAATAATGTTTAATTTCCCGTAATATTTCTGTTGAAAAGATGGACTGTAAAAGTGGGAAGGGCAGAGCTTTTAAATGGTCAAATTTGAAAGTCGTTATCAGCAGAGCGGAACGGCAACAAAGACGAAGGAATACAAGAGAATGTTTATCATCACTGATTAGTCTTTTGTGCTTTTAGACGCAAATAACACCTTCCAATAATATTTCCTATAAATCACTTTGATTCATGATCACCTCCTGGTTCGGCTTCCATAAAATTTTTGAGATGCGTAGCAAAGGCGGCAAATGTCCATTCGCAGACCTACAATTTGCCGCCCATTTTACGACAAAACTGTTAAGACGCAACGGGCGTCGTTAAGATATAGAGAGCGATTTACTTAGATCCCAAGGGCCGTCGACTCATTAGATGCGTCACTAACTTCCAAGACGAGATTCGACAGAAACTTCGTAATCCTCAAGTTTTATGGATCCACTACGAGAGCTTTGGTGGAAAATTCAAAGCAGAAAGAAAACCATTTTAACACAGTTACTTTTTTAACCTATATTATTATTATTCTCTCCACTAATTATGGATAAAAAATTATTCGAAAACTGAAATCTTTATTTTAAGAAATTCTTTGCTAAAACAATTTTTTTTTTCAGTCTCTGAGATTTTTTTTTACTTCCGGAGGTTTAATATTAAAAGTTAAGCAAAAAATTGACGTGAGAAACTTCTTTGTGGCTCTAATAATAATAGATTTCTATAAATTATTTACAAAAAGAAATTAACCAAAGAAATAAAGTAAGCAGGATATAGGTAAATATTCTTTCATGTGTACTGAACGTAGTATTAAATCACAAATTATAGCCGGTACACCTGGTTACACATTAATTTAATCAAAGAAATAAAATTTACATCACAACTATAGTTCCTATTGCACAGAGCAATCATTCTCAAGTCTGTGCAAGAGAAACTATAGTCGTGATGTAAATTTTATTTCTTTGATTAAATTAATGTGTTACAATTTAACCAGGTGTAGCGACTGTAATTTGTGAGTTAATAAAGTAAGCAGGAATTTTTGGTGTTATTTGAAAATATTCTACAACTGATCTATTATTAATATAGATTGTTTTATTCCAAATTAGTTCTGATTTCAACTAACAAGTTAGTATTTGTTGTATGAAATGATGTACCAAGAATCAACAATTATAATGGTAAAGGTTTTCATCCCTTGCGTGAGCAGAAGACTTTCAACGATTGTCGACCAACGGGACTAGTTGAGGTCGGATGGTCAACCCAACGCCTTCAACCCACGAATAAGAAAACCCATTTGCTAGAAGGCTGGCTGAACCCTAGGGAGGATTAACAACCACGGAAAAATCCCAGATCACTTCTGGCAATTGAACCAGTTCCTAAAGCAGTGGGATCCACTAATGCCAATAGGTCCTCTTTTATTTTATTTAGCTCTCTTTACACCATATCTAATAATGACTATTAGGGTTTTTTAAGGACCATTTCGGAGTGGAAACTTTTTCCTTTGAGAAATTATTGGATAAAAGTAAAGTTAAATTAACCACAATGAAATCTATAAGCAATAACGATTTATTCTTTAAATTTGTTTATTCAATTTATTAAAAATGCGCTAAAGTTATTTTTTTTTTTTGGTTTCTTTTTAAGATTGAAAAATTAAAAAGATCTGAGTGTTAATTAAGGTATTTTGTGCTTAAGTCTATTGTTAGCCGAATCATAAAAAAAAAACCCTTAGACCTTTTAAAAAACCTATGTAAAAAGTTGAAGTCAACATTGTAATGCCGTATTTTATGTAAAAAAGGATTTTCCTACAAGAATTTCTTATCGTACAATGAATAATGAAGTCATCATAAATGTTTCTCATTTCAAGCAAATGAACAAAATTTAAGTTTCAATATATAATCGTTTTATAATACATTACAATAAATATTTTTCTTAAAAAATAAGACATGTGCATTACTTTCCGACATCAATAAATGAAGAATTTTCGAAATGGAGTAAAATTGTATTATTTAGCTTTCAAGTCTGAATTTGGTAACGTAATCCATGTTGTTAGGTAGGTTTGTTTCCTTTCGAGCCACTCTGGGTGCAGATAGATTTCGGGATCGATTACAGGTGAGCAGGTAAATACGAATCATGTGCACCAAATATGCCAATGTTGCATATTCAAACTCCTAAATCAGGGTAACGTTGAAAAATGAGGATTTCCGAAAAAAAATAAAAAGACGACTTCTTTAATATGTTATGACTCAGAATCAACCACTGAGAAAATGTCGAATAATGTGACAAATTAGATTGAAATATGGTAATGTTGTGCCTTTAATTAAGCTTGGTAATATTCAGGTTTTTTAAAAAAAAATTGTATTAACCGCATTGTTCACATCTCATCTAATTCTTAGAGCATCAATCCGTCTTTAGGAAAAGAAAGAACTACCTTTTGCAAACGATTCATAAGATATTTCTATGAATAGAAATATCTTATGAAATATAACCTAAAGTATTGTATGAAGTGAAATATAAGGACTTAGCCTTTTTTTCTGCTTCTTTGACTTCTGAGCAGAAACCAACATTCCCTGAACAAACGAATCTAAGCAAATATCGGTTTTGAAATTCAGTTTTATTGTTTGTTTTTTTCATCATTTGATGGAAGCATTTAAGATAAATCTTTAAGTAGAAAGGTTCAGCTAATATTACTTGACATTTTAGAAGTTTTATCAGAACGGAAAATAAAAACAAAATTGGATAATAAAGAAAATCTGTTGTATCGTCCAAGTTTCAGAGCGCACTTTATATGCTGTCCTCTATTGATTACACACTTCAAAAAGTGAGCGGATCTCACATTGACTAAGATAGATTCGACCAGTCTAAGATACAATTTCTTTTGGACGGGAATTGAATGTAGGTAAACCCAGTAACGAGGCTGCAGTCACAGCGGTGAGTGTTGCTGCCTCACTGAATGCAGTGATAATCCTGAAGCCTCATCCACGCCATGCGACTATTGAAAGCAAAAACCTCTGCAAGTCATTGTTCTACCTCACTCAAGGGACAATCTGTATTTAAGTTTCTGCCAAATATAAAAGCCAGTAAAGGTTACACGACACGACTCGAAATCCGGTCCCCAGTCTACTTGGGCAGATCATGGACTACGGAAGGAATGAACGATAAGATCTACATTCCACGTAATAAGGGATCTCAATCGGTCCAGGAGATAGCTCTTGTTACGAAAGCCAGAAGATCTGATGTGACGAGTCTAGTCTCCTTCTGATCTTGCCTGAACTTAAGCGGTTTACGACAACTCTATTGGAGTAAGCCTGAAATATGAAAGACTTGAACGGTCACTACCTAACGCAGTTTTTCTAAATTGGCAGTGTGAACTCTGAGTGGAATAAGTCAATGATGAATCTACGAATCCCTCTTAACTGCGGGAAGAACCAACCGATCGACATCCCAACCGAGCGTTGTAGGGCTCGGTTCGCCAAAGACGACCGTGGGGCAGAGCCCATCTTCTAGCTTGCAGTCCTTTTCCTAGAAGACATTGTCACTACATTGCCAAATGGTTTCCCTTCGCTTCTGATTAAACCTACTTTGGTTGGTACAACCTCATCCGATTATTGTCCATCCCACAGTGATCAGATTTGAAAGAGAACAAAAAAATATCATTTACGATTACTTACGAAAGCAGCTATATTGTAATACTACGTAGGTAGATCAGAAAAAGTTTACAAAGCTTCCATAAGAAAAGCCATTGAAAAATGAGATGGCGCCATTGAAGTGGCACAAACACTGTTTTTTTACTCTAGATTTTTTTTATTTTAAGTCATCTTCACGATTGAGTCATTTGTCACTAACTGGCAAATGATCTTTTAAGACATGGAATATCAAAATGAAAAATCACTGGAAGCCAAATCCGGACTGTATGGGGGATGTCCCGAAATTCCCCAGTGGAAATCTTTGTTTTGGGTGTTCCATGCAACGTATGGTCGGGCACTGTTTTGAAGGAGGATCACACAGTCGTTCAGAAGAACAGGACGTTTCTTCAATGATGTTGTTGTTGAGTAATTTCTTTAAGGTTTCAATAAGACACAAATTAACCAAACGGATCGCCATTTTGAACTGACAGCGCATTCCTCCAATGACACACAAGATAAAGACTACGTGACACTGAGCAGTGTAAGCGTCTGTTGTCTGTTTAGTATCCGCCAACATTACGGCAAACTCCTAACTTTAATTTCTAGCAATTGCAATTTTTTTTTGTGATGTAACCTCATACTTAAGATTAAGATAATATGGAAGGTTATGAAGGCATGTGATATTTTTGGATCATATAATTAAGCAGTGTATTGTACAAATTGTACAACCCTTCGGCAATTACGCATTTCAGATAGTTAAAGAAATTCAAATAAAATGTAAAAAATCTCTTTTGGAGAGTTCGATTCCAAACCATTACTTATTTTCAAATACTTTAAACTGCATAAAAAAGACAAGTAAAATCCCCCCGTAATGTACACATTGTACTGAGAGTTTTAACTGAACTGCTTAATATTCTATAATGAAACCGACAGACACAATAAAAATACTAAAATACTAAGAATTATTAAAGAATTCTTCTCGGGTTTCCAGTCAAATAAGAATTCTGGAGTGGTTCAAGCTTCCTAAAGTCGTCATGGCCTCCATCTTGAGATGCGATGTCACCGTGAGCCGTGTTATATTTGCTCTTGTTTAATCTTGATTATTTAATATGTGCTTTTATATGTATTAAAAATTAAAATAACAAAAAAAGTAGTTTATTATTTTAGTATAATAAATTTATTATTAATATTTTAAATATTAAATTTAAAAGAGAGAATATTTCGAAGATTAACTTTCTAAAATTACTTCTGTTCAATCAAACATTTTCGAACTGTTATTGACAAACTACCTGAAACGAGAAACATAAAAATAAGATCATTTGAAAGCAACTTTCTTCTGTAATAAATTGACAAACAGATTTATTCAAAACTCTGCATCAAATTACATCTAAATTAGTAAATGATCTGTAATAATTTCACTTTGTATCCGAATCGGATCAATTTTTAAGTATTTTCTTAGTGGACAACTTTTGGATTGATTTCATGTTATACGAATACTCGAAACGAAACCCTCCTACGAATACGAAACCCTCCTACTGAAAATCTCATCATAAGTATTTTACTTAACATAACAATGCAAATAAAGTTCAGATTTCAGAGCTAATCTGAATGAAGAACTCACGGTAGCAAATCATGTGAATTTTAATATAAACAATAACAACAACAAAATCCACAGTTAACTTTATATCGATAATCGTTATAATAAAAAATACGCATACAATAGACATTTTCAGAAAACTATTTAATTATTTGGAAGTAGTTGTCAGTGATAACATAATATTCGACTAATAAATCGTTACTGCAAAAGGGCGAAGGCCAAAAAAGCTTATTTTCAGAAGCAAGAAACTATTTTTTTTTTCCCTTTCTCAACTTTCGGGTTTTGTAATTTTAATTTTTATTTAGAGGCAGAAAATTTTTTATTTAGAGATATTTTTCTTATAGCTTTTCAATTTATTACAATATTTTTTTTTGTATTTTAATGTTCGTATTGTTCTATTTTTTTCTATCAGTACTATTAATAAAAACCTTTAACTGTTAATTAATTGATTAACATTACTTATATAACAATCTTCAACAAGATCCGTATTGTTAAACTGTTAAAAGCATTTATTTTAAATCATAATATCTCTTTTGATTTATTCATTCATATACAATATTTCGTCAAGAGAAAATGAATAAATCAAAAGTGATATGATGAATTTAAATAAATGAAGATAGTTCAGAATGTTGTCCGAAAATGTTAAAAGCATTATTCATTATTTTCTTTAAGTTAATGGAGTTTTCATTTTACTTTTTTTATTCCTTTTTAATCTATAAAGGAATGTAATAAATCAAAACTTCGGTTATTTCTAAAGGATATTTTATACCTAATAATCTTTAGACTTTGATTAGCTAGAATTTTTTAGACTCTGATTTCCAAGTCAAACACGTCGAAATGTAATCTTTTGGTTAAAAGTCCATCTCTGGTCACTGTAATCTAAGTGTTTCTTATCTACTGCAGAGAGATAGTTCTCAGTGAAGTTTATCCTGTCTTAAATAGGGCGACCTTCTTTTCTCTATGACCCTTGTGAAACAGCCACTCCCCTGTCAGTTTACAGCCACTCTTAGTAGCCAGTTTGAATACTTTGGCTGAGGGAGACAAAGATTTGTTTCAGTTCCTGTTGTTCAACAGTCAAATGCGTAATTGAGAAGTTTTTAAGCGAATGCCAAAAGGCGCCATTTGGCCAAAGCTGCTCCACTTACAACCCTGTCATTCGTGAACGAAGGGTTCGGTTGGCTTAATAAGGAACTGTTACCGAAGGCAGTAATTAAACACCTTTCTCTGCAATCAACATAAACTGTTGAATTTTTGCGACGGAATTTAATGTCAACACAGGAACCTCAGTAACAACAGATTAGAGAAGCAGTCAGTAATGTTTAATAGACACTCAACGCTAATTCTTGCTGCGAAACCCATTTGCTGACACGATAAGAGATCGAGGCAAGCGTAAACAAGTGAGAAGGCGTTTTCTATTAACGATGTGTCTTTTGCGAAACATCTTGTCTCAGAATTGCAAGTAGATTTCTTTGGCTAGACTTCTTCAAATGCCGATGTCCCAAATCGTTTCTTGCTTTTGCAGAAGAGGATTTCGATGGGACAAAGGAAATTTTGGCAACGAACTAAAGCTCATCAATTGCAGATGATGTCATGAATATTCTTTGGTTAGTTTCTAGATTAATGGCAGCAGCTATTCTTTAAAAATTCAGCTTATTAATAAACTCGAGCAACAAAATCTTCTGAAATATACTTAATTATTGTTTACTGTTTTTATTAACCATTACTGCAAATTAAAAAAAAAAAACTATTTAAAACTAACCAGGCTCTAATCAAAAGATAAATCACTCAGTCTCAACACAATACAAAGTTAAATCCCCATAGTTAATTCCCAAGAAATGTTAATGTCGTGAATTCGCTAATTGAAATTAAAACAAATATCACTCCTACAATTATTATTTGTATTATTTGAAGGAAACTACTATTACCGACATTTTTAAGAGTAAATGACCAATATTTTCGTTTTTATAATTTTATTTAATCTCATTTCACAAATAGTTTTACGTGTGTGTTTTTTTTAACGTGAAATGAAATAAAATGCTGACACACAATACATCTAAAAAATACAAAAAACGGGAAACAGTTTTTCTAACCTCTACGCAAGGGTTTGCCTTCAGACAAATTCATAGGATTTGAAGAATGAAAAGACCAACGAAGGATCAACTATTGATAATAAAGACAATTTAATATAAAAAAACCTGAATTATTAGAGGTTTTTTTACCAATACGTTTTTTTATTTTTTTATTGCAATTATTTAAATTCCATTATTTAAATAACACATGATGTCGGGGAGTTTGTGACTATATGGGTGTAACAATTTTATGGAATAAGACTCAATTCCTTCTCTTATTTATTTAATCTCATTTAAAGATGCTTAATGAAAAAATTTAAATCAATCTTAGTTGAAGTGTCAATTTCAATTCCATTATAATTAAGATACTTCTGAAATTAAAATATTCCCGATGCTGAAGATGAAGTTAAAATAATTTTCATCCATAAAATCTAAATATTTTATTATCAAAATATTATTTAGTAATTACTCCAAATTTCCTTTTTTTTTTTTAAGTACGATCTCAGAGGTACGCATTCCATGAAATTCAGGAATTCTGGAGAAAGATCCTGAGGGAGTTTCCCGTTGCCTTCCTGAGGAAGCCATTATGGAAAGAAGAGAAGCAGCTGACAATGTAAAATTAAACATCCGGGATTCGAACCCAGGTTTCGACACATCTGCATTGTGGGCGGCCGCCGCCTAAACCACTAGGTCTTTCGGGAACGGCGAAATCTCAGTAGAATTGTTAAGCTGCAATTTTTAACATTAATTCATTTTCAAAGTAAATATTTTTTTCTTTTTTAGCTGCTAACGTTGTCAACATGTCAACGGTTTACTATTTATTTATTTATTTTTTGGTGAATAGAAATTTTGAAGGATAGTTATTGTGTACTAATAAAACAATAACTTTGATCATACTTTGTGTTCAAAAATCAAACCAAAGCAACTGGATAATTTACAAAACTTATTTTAATAAAAATTAAATACACGACTCTGTAGTATACTTCGAATGCAGTACAAAGCAATTTGTACTCTGAGAAATTTTGAAGGCCTTCAACAATATTGTTCAGAGAATGCGTTCGTAAGCTATGTTCGTACGAATTGGATCTCTCGTAATTGGAATTCTCATTTTAGAATTAGGAAAATATATTTGGAATGTGTATTCTAACGGCGGGTAACACTTCAAAGCAGTTCATCAAATTGGCTTATATTATTTTCAGATTGGTTGGATGTTATTGTTTTTCAAATGAAATTTAGCAATAGCTTACGTAGAAGATATTAATTTAGGATTTTGTGTTTCGAAAAATCGATAGAGTGGATTAACTTTAAGGTGAGTGACTTCGAGTAAAAGTGAAAACTGAGATAATTTTATTACGAGATTAAGATATTCTTAAGATGGCCACTGATTTCAACGTAAATTCAACTGACATAGTAGCAAACAAATATTTTGGCCCAGATGCGCCATTCACGCTCTTCAAAGGAAAACAAACTCATTAATTAGGTGGGCGGCTGCTTCAGCGTTTCTTAATACAGAAACAAACACATAAACATCCTTCTTCAACAAATGATTTAGGAATAACAGTTAATAAAAAAATTATTGATTCAGAAATGATTATCCTAAGGGTTTTAGTAACATTGGTGGCTTGCTGTTATTTCTTGAGATGCAATTAAATTAGAAATGAAATAAAATTAAAGAAGACGAATTCTTATGAGTCTTTGAAAACATTAATGGCAAAGAAAAGCAAACAAATTAAATTCAATTCCAGTAACTAACTTAAACCAAGATTTGAGAAGAACAATTGATAAAAGCCCTAAAATAAATAGCGGAAAGCAAAAATTAATAAAATAAAAAGAAATAAAATAAGAATTAATAAATAAAATTAATAAACAAAATCATATGTTACTGATTAATACAAAAAAAAGGCAAAAAAATTAATCCTGTATGAGTTTAAGAAGAAAAATCGAAACCTGAAAGCTTTCCTGTTTCTAAATGTTTTTAACTCATTTAGAGTTAAGTGTTAATGTAAGGTTTTCCATCAATGAAGAGAATAATGAAAACTTCTGAATTTTCTCTTCATCCGTGATGTTTCGTTTGATCTGTAAAAATAAAGAGAACTAATCGAACCTTCCTTCAATTACTAAGCGGGGAACAATCGAATTAGCCACTAAGTTAATGAGAATAAAACAAATCTTAATCACTATCGTATCTTCTGGCGAGAGTTTTTCAAAAAGTTACTATGTGTTCATAAATACAGTCTTTCCATAGAATATCTTCATAACGTTCACTCCATTCCTTGGTCTTTCTGAAGCCAAATCTTTCGACGTCAAAATATTCCTACAGCAAACCCAAAGAGGATATACTAAAAATACCTCTCCCCCCTCTACGTTGTGATGGGATTAAAATTCCCAAGGGGATCGCCTCCATTGTTTTTATATCTATTGTTTTGCACGAGACACTGACAAGGGCTGTAATCAAAACGTTTGTTTTGACGAAATAATGTCCACGTGAAAATTCAAAGTAAGACTAGATAAAAGCTTTTACCATCCATGAGTGAAGCGTTGAATCTTAGGGTGGAATCTTACTCTAATCGTACTTTATTTTATGTATTTTATCAATTAAGGAATATTAGTTAGCCACGAAACTAACAAAAGTTTAAAAAAGAAAGATATTTAAACAAATTATTTTAGACATTACTTATTTTGTTTTTAGGGGTTATTATTAACCTTCCAAACGAAACTCATTTGTAACTTTATTAAGAACTCCAAATAAATAATTATCACTTAAAACTGTAAAATTTAAAGTTAGAAGATGATTATTAAGTCAGGCGATGATTCCTTCATTGACAAAGGGAAGATTGTTTCACGTGATACTTTTGTTGTTTCGTTTTTCGATTTATTGTCTTTCCATTACTTTGTGGGTTAAAAAATGAAGTCGTAACAAAACACATATTTATGGGAGTTCATTCCAAGTGTCGTGTCTTATTGCAGTCACTTGGGAGAGTCCAAAGGTCAATAGTTGTTTGGACATTTTGGAGTTCCTGGAGCAGCTTTAGGTGGACGCTTCCGGGATAGGAAAGAGGAGTTAGGGGGAAGTGGTCAAGAGAAGAGGGTTTCCGTGTTCCATGCATTATTCAGACTACAGTTAGGTAGCATAATGCAGTGGCGGTCGACGTGCGGCCGTATTTCGATGCACACCAGAGGGTGGGAGTCACCAGCCGAGGATTTGCGGACAGGTCTCTTCATTACTCGAGTTTGCTTGAGGGATAAGTCCTCCAGAGTCTACCAATTGGAGAACAAACCACCAAGACGCCATCACCAGATAGACAATCAAAGCTAAAATCAACTGTAGCTAATTCTCCCAAAACTTTCTTGAAACAAATGACAAACTACAAAGTTTGTGCTTCTCTAAATTTATACGGTTGTTCTTCTTTTCGTTAACTTAAAAGCCGGTGATTTGAAATTTTTAAAACACTGTAAACATATTGGATTGAACCGTTCCGGTTATTTTCAATCGTATCACGAATGAACTTTCGTTTAACCCAAGGTTAAATTCAAGGTAAAAATACAAGGAAAGACTGAAGATATTTGGTTAATAATAATTACGCAGGAACAACAAAACCAAAAATAAAAACATTTGAATTCAGGGACAACATTTTCTTTTTTTGAGAAAGAAAAACTAAACAAAGAAAAAGAAGAAGATAAACATAATTTATTTGTGAAAAAGTTTTTTGAAATAGAAGTAATAAAGAAAACAATAATAACAAATGTTACAAATACCATCATTTAAACAATAGTTCCTATTTAGTTTTTTAATTCATTAAATTTAAGAATCTGAAGAATTAAAATTTTTCAATTAGAAATACCAACAAACAACTGAATTTCTTTATACAGGGATGTTTCCGAACTTACAGAAGAAAGTAGTAGATAGGAGGTACGAAAACAACTATTTGTTTCCTGTCTTGCACCAATACGGTACTACAGTCGTTTTAGTGTCCCATGAGCTTCACGATCGCCAAATCTTAATCCAATTGTCTTTTTCTGTTGTAAAGAGTCTCACGTATGTCACACCTGTCGATACAGTTGATGAACTGCGTCAATAAATTGTCGAAGCATGCAATACATTCTTTGCGATGTCACTGTAAAACAAGAGGAGCGTCATTTTCAACATCTTCTCTAATGAACAACATTCCAAATAGGCAATGGCCCTTCCATGAATGATTGTCTTCTGGCCACAACGCTGTATGTAGCGCTGTATCGGTGCAAGGCAGGACTTCATGAAAACTGTTTCTGTTCGTACCGTCTTTCTACCATATTCTTTAGTAACATAAATTCGAAACACCCTAATTAGAAAGAAATAATAGAAGAAAAATTTTAATTTCCTTAAAATTTCTTTTTCTTTCCAATTCCTTTGTTTTTCTTTCTATTTTGGAATTTAAAATATAAAGAAGTGATCAATCCAATGAATCTTTATACTTACATAAAGACGTACTACAAACACTTCTTACCTAAACAAATAAAAATAACATTATAATTAGTTTTACAATTATTTATAGGATAAATAAAAATTGATGCTAAAAAAATATTAAAGCTTTATTTATTTATTTTTAATAAATAATGATATATATTTATTAAATCCACGACAACACCTTATAATAATGGAATCTGGCAACATACATTTTAAAATTTTTAAGAAATAATGTAATAATTACTACTTCTAAACTCGAAGCACTTTTATATGTCAACGGCAGCACAGAACAACAGGCAGGCAGAGGAACCAATTAATGGTCAATGGCTGAGCCTAGTAAGATGGCTATTGCAAACGTGGAAAAGATTGGGGCCTTACCATGGAAACCATGGTCGCCGACCTCCTGGAGGGAGATGGCACGTGAAGAAGAAGAAGAAACTCGAAGCAAATTCCAGCACACACACAAAATAAAATGAATAAAACAAGGAAATTTAATGCAGACTAATCTCGGATTACTACAAATTACATTCCTTTTTCAATATGAGGAAACAGTCAATTTATAACAATTATTTAACATCAATCAATTTTTAAAGATCGATGGACATTTGTTGTGTTTGCGCTCATGGCCATCAACGGTTTGATGGACGATCACGGAGTTCGGTTCATCACCATTAGAGGATCCTTAAAGTTCCTTCCATTGGTTGAAGATGAATTTACCGCCTCTGATTGATCCAAAGAAGACCTACAGGAATGCAGCCCCTATTTTTATCTTTAAATTCATTGGTGTTTTATTGTTTATACATTGACGGAAATTTGATGTTGTTTCCCCACATTGAAAAAGGAATGTAATTTGTATATTCCGAAACTAATCTGTATTAAATTTCCATGTTTTATTCATTTTATTTTGTGTGTTGCCAGAATTTGCTTCGAGTTTGGAAATAGCGTACGTAACATAATGTTTCATTACTATTTCTATTTAATGAAAATATGTCTTCCTTTATTATACATATAAATATCAGAGCGATTGCTTTTTTCACTCGGATTCTTCATCAGTAAATGAAGTTCCGATAAACAGCGTCAACTGAGAATCAACTTATTAATTGACTGTCGTTCGAATGTCAAATATAGAAACAAAATGTTATTTAAAAACAAATATTGATTTACTGGAATTCACTTCGCTATCTTAAACTTCTTTCAGTTCGTATAAAAAACCAAATGGAAATTTTAACAAACCCATTTCAATCTTCTTTTTGTAAATCTTAAATCTGACTTAAGATCATCCATTACGAGGTTCTCCAAATGGCCAAGATATTTATTTGGCAGACAGACACTTCATTTTTGTTATCAAAAACACATAATTAAGCAAATATTTTTATAAAAATCGAAGCTTTCCTTTTAAAAACCTATCCTTTCATATCTATATATAAAAAAAAGATACAGTAAAGGATAGTGAATTTTTATTCGATTTTTTTTTTTTGATGCATCAGAAGGAAAGTTCCCTCAAAAAAATTTATTAGTAAAATAACTGGTTTCCGTTAATTATGGAACTAAAACAGAAAAATCGCGATTATATAATTAAAATTCGTTGGAAATACGTGAAAATATGAATATGGAACATGAAAAAGTAATGCGGAAGGTGTCGTAAGCAGATGAATGGCATTGTTGTTGGTCGATGGAAGTGACTCACAATGGATTGTTTGGAAGTTGTTCGTCAATTTCTGTTCAAATAGTGAAGAAAGGAGTTAAAGAAAGCAGATGTGTTTTAGAAATCATGTCGTAGGTGGAGAGCTATCAAAATAGGTCAAAGTTGAAGAAACCAGATGGCTGAATGTGAGTCCTTTTGTTGTCCACAGACTTTGGAGTCAATTTCAAGATAAACAATCAGCCTCCCGACCTTGGATGACTGTTATCATTGATTCTGTGCCCGGAGGAAGAGCACGGCTACAACGACAAGCTGAGATGTCCACGATGACCACAGCAATCTGCTTCCAATGTGCGCATACGATTTCACGAAGGAAGTCCTTATGCTAGGCAATGAACAGTCTGCATGGTCTTTACATCTATTCCCGTCAAAGGAGGAAAACGTTTAACATGTCATTGGGATTGAAAACCAATGGACTGAAATCCAATTGGAAAACCAATATTCATAGGTGAATCCAGATTTCCTTTGCATTGATTCCGAGCGTTCTTTTATCCGGAGACGAACGAGGGGAAACTTTATCTCTCCCTGATAGCCGTCAAAGGTCGATTTAGTTATTATAATCTAGGGTGGCATCATGTAAGGTGAACACACAGACCTGTTTGTTTTCAGAGGAAAAATGAATGCTAAATAATACAGTGGTAGTGTCTTGATCTCTATGTTGCCCTTCCCCAGGTGCAGGACTTCCAGCTATGGTGGTAGATCAATATCTTCAAGAGGAGACCAGTGTATGTACGGATTGCACAGTCAGGTAAAATCATACTACTAAACATCATCAACAGCATCAAACAGCACAGCTGTTAAGGAAGACCATATTCAGATACTCTATTTAAATTGCAAGCTTATTTCCGATTTCTAGTGAATGTGCTCAATGTTGAAGGAAATCACTGTTTGTTACTAAATGTTTTGGATCTAGCTACTGTACAATCAACTACAGGTTTTAGGAACTTTCATAGAAATTAATTTTTTAGTTGCCGTGATTTTTCAGTTTTTTTTCCTTAATTAATAGAAGCTACTGCATATATTCGTGAAAATATATACCATTATTTTTTATGATATTACTGAAAATAAAATAGCAAACTAAATTACCAGTTTCGAGTTGCAGTGACTGAAATTTAATCGAAGGTACAGAAACTAATCAGGTATAGGAATAAGAACAGATTTTGAAAATTTTACTTCAAAAATTCCAGATATCTATTATTCTGAGATCTGTATTACGACAACATTATGAGGGACAACTAGCGCTAAAATTTTAGAACTTTTATTATCAGTTTCCTTTAAAATTGTAGAAGGTAATCATTAATTTCAATCACATTCAAACAATCTTTCAGAAATATTTTTTTTCCTCTTTAAGTCTCATAAAAAAAACCAATAGCTAAGTCTTGCTTCAATAAATGTTTTTTTCTGTTCTGATATAAAGTGTAGAAAACAAAATTGTAAGATTCTAGAAAATTAATTCTCTAGAATGTTTTCAGCATCGACATTCACAAAATAAGAATTGCCTCTACAAAGGTGTGCAATTGGATATCTTACTACATTGTGAACGTGTGGATCTACTCGAGTATCTACGAATAAATCCATCTTTTTCAGCATTAAAACGAGTCAGTGGCTTATCATTAATAGTTTGAACGATTGTTTTTTTGTACTCGATGTCTGTTAAGAAATAAGTCAGTGCGTTTTTTTAGAGATTGGCTTAAAGGGATGGTGACGTCCCGTGACTGCACCCAATAAATTACAGCTATCACAAAATATTTGCGCCGATAATTACATACGGAAGAACAAAAAACACTAAAGAATATTTTAGGATAGAAAGGTTTTTTGCTGATTTTTCTCAAGAATGGTTTGAAGAAAAAAAAAAGAATGCCCTCTTGTTGAAAAGATATCGGAAACAATTTTGAATGAACTGTATCTATTCATAAAAGATCGGAACAAATGTGGAACCCGCAAAAGTTAACAGTTCAAAACAAGTCATATGAAGCTGATTCATCAAGATTGAAAAGCAAGAGAAAGATTCAAATTTTATTAAAAAAAAGGGTGTAAAAAAAGCCAAAATATAGTCAAAAACTGCAGGAAAGCTTAATAATAATAATAATAATGATAATATTTAGTAATATTATCTCGATATTATTTTTTTACAATTGATGTTAATATTTTTTTTATAATCATAAGCGCTATTTTTAGCTTTAAATATTCATTTTTATATTAGATCCCATTTGTTTTTCATAATAAATTCCCAATTTGTATTTCACATCTATTTTTGAAAGTGCTAAGAGTAAGGAAATTTTAATATAAAAATATTACGAAAATATATGGTAATATAATTATATGAGAATAATAACGAGAGAGATTTTATCGTATGTGATGTTTGGAAGTAATCATCCTAAAGCATCTCGATATCATTTCCAGAAAAGATCTGATCCTCTTCAAAATGACTGAGAAGAAATCGTCATTTCTTAACACTGCCTTGTGCCGTGAATTCTAAAGCTCTATAGATGTGATACCATTTTATTGTGATACCGTCTTAAATGACGGATATCTTAAACAAAACCTATAACTCCTGTTTTGTAGATCTTATTTCAAGGGAAGTATTCACTGTTGTAAAAGGCCGTATGGATGATTAAAATCTTTAACAATTGTACATCCAAATAGATATTCAGTTACCCTCAATTCAATAAATTCTATAATAATATAATATATAAGGAAACAACCTTCAAGAAAAGTCTAGTACTTTCTCAGAAGTTTTACCACGAAGCTCCGCTGCAGATGGCTGTCGATTATACCACAGACATACATTGTTATATTTCTTTTATTAGAAATTGGAATGGAAAGAATACCAAGAAAGATGATATTTTAAGAAATAAATCTGTAGTTCTTTAATATGTTGTAAAGACTTCTAGTTGATATACTCCTTTAATTCTTCTAAAATACAAATATTTCTTTTTTTTTCACAGGAAATTTCCTCAGATTTTTTTGAGGGCAATAAAACACTTTTCCTTTTCCTCATAGAATTCGTTTTACTTATGATGGGGTTTGATAATGAATACACTGTGCGTTCTCATTGGATAGGTCTTTAATATCTCACAAAAGGGGGTTGCACTTTTTTTGGTTTTGTATCGAGGGTGGCTAAACCGTAATACAGCGACATCTGGGCAACGGTTATGAAGGCAGAGGTTGATGAACTGCCTACGTGTCACCCGGTCAGTAACAGACACGCCATCGTTCGTCAACTCATTGAGGATAACGAAAGGACTATAAGACAAACGCTCAAACGGCAGGACATTGGCAGTGTTTGTTTTTCATATCACCAGTCAAACGTCGTAAACGTTTGCAATGGGCGCTACACCACAAAAACGAACGCTGGAGGAGTGGAAGAAAGTTACGTGTTATAACGAATTGTATCAGCGCGATGATAGGCTCTGAGTGTTGAAAAAGTACATAAAGTAGAACATGGAATCAGTTTCTTTTTGAATCCATCCAGAATCTCATCCATTTGCTGACCGCTAGCTTCCAGGTCAGCCAAAAAATATCAGGACCTAGGTCTTTCTATATCTCAATGGGTTGCTGCGGTTCTCAGAGCCTGAGGTGGCCCAACGCAGTTCTTAATTTTGTGGCCGGAAGTGTATATAGACCTGAGGGAACAGTTCTACAACCGTTCTATTTTCTTTAAGATTCATCTAAAAGGAAGAAGTTACTGCAGTAAAATTGAATTGTGTTTCTGTCTTGATCTCAGCAAGAATGACTGAATAAGATGCAATTAGTGCGGGAGATGTGTGTTCTCTTTCCTGATTCCTATGGTAGGTTTGTACAAATGTGATATTTTTGTCTCCAAGTGCATAGTTTTCATGATCGGCATCTTGACAGCATTATGTAAAATCCTTTGTGCTTAATATTCTCAGGCAGACTTTAATATTCTCAATATTTAAATAAATAAAATTAAAGGTCTTTGCTTTCTTTGTTGTTTACGTACCTTTGTTAATTGTTGTTTGCAAATAAATTCAGCAATGAAACCCCGCCTTTCTTTTACCAGAATTTATTTTCATTTATCCAAATACAAGAGTTATTGAAATCTTATTTTTTTACATTACAATGGATAACAAGTAGGAGATTTTCTGTAATATGCTTATATTGTTAATTAATTATTCGTTAACAGTTACTACAATCAATTAACAGTGCGCGCAATTAAATAAATGTTCTGGATTCGTACACGAAACTGAACCCAATTACTCGACCACAGCTGTAAAAAACAATTTTCTTTCTTTCTAATAAAATAAACCTTGGTTAAACTTATAAAAATCATCCTACTGAGAATCTGAAGTCCTCTTGAAACGATAAATTTATCAATTGGGAGGATTGTGATATTAAAATGATCTCTAATGTAGTGGGTGAAATATTCTTACTTCTCACTGCATAAATAAGCACTCCCTTAAGAGAACATACGAATAATGCACAGTTATTGTTGAAAACAGGACGTCGTTAGATTTTTCAGCTATAATTTTTTTAGTTTAGAAGAAAATGTAATTAGCCGGACAAAGAATTAGCAAACTGAGATCATGTGATCTTGGGATTCTGAAATAATTTTATCTTCTCACAATCCACGAGCGCGTCTCGGAGAATGTATGTTTGATCGTAATTCAAGTCACTTCCGGTTCACCCACGTAGATAAAATGAAAATATGAGCATCCTCAATACCATATCTAACATTAGCCACCTTATTTGTATTTCTGTGTCTTATGGTTTCGAAGGAGATAGAAAAATCAACTTTTCATTTAATAATATAGAGATGTACAAAGATGTCAAGAAGTTGAATGGAATAAAAGTGAATAAAAAATTTTACCTTTCAATATCAATTCATATCTTCTTTAAAGGAATATGAAAAACCTCTATTTGTCATTAAATGTTCAAAGCAATATCAGAAGCTACTTTAACTTCTGATACAGTTCGAAATATTTCTAAATCTGTCTTAAGACATTCAAGCTCTTCTTGCATTCGAACTTTTACAAATCAGAACATTGACGACCATTAATTGCTCCAACATCCGGAAACATTGAGATATTATCTCTATTCAATTTCCCTTCAAAATAAAGAAATCACCTTCAGAAAGATTTCTATTCAGCATTGCCATGCGAGTGTATTGATGTACATCACAGCATTGCAAGTCTATCGCCCAGTTTAAGAAACAAAATCCGTTGTCTCAACCTATGTAGATCCGGAGTTATGTAAAAAGTTAGTACAAATTAAAAAAATAAAATAGTTATGCAAATTTGACGCAAACATTTGAAGCAGGCGATGTCTCTGCGCCATATCTGCGCATGCGCATATCCGACCATTTACCATATAATCTCATTTTGTAAAGAGGGTTTCAATTCTTTCACTTAGTTTATGAATAATTAAACACCATTGCCAGTCAAAAACATCCAAGTGGTGAATCACAGAAGTATTTGAAAATTTATCGAGGGTGGATTTTAGGTAAGAATTAAGTAGCGCTTTCCCAAGTCAGGGATTATATTGTATATATGTAAGTTATATTATCGCTTATTTATTTCTAGGATCAACTTCTCAAGAAGTAGAATTCAATGAAGTCAATTTATTTGCGAAGGTTCAATAAATACAAATCAATATGTAAAAAGCAATTCGTGGAAACAACTGAAAAAGACACGTCTCACGTAAAAGTTTAAAATCCTATGGCGCCACCTGTATTTAGTCGGAATAAACTTAAATATTCTAGAAACTAAGGAAACAATTAACTTAATTAATAATAATAATAATAAGCCCCCATGGACCCTACCTCCTCGCGGTGGGGATGGGAACCACACTAGCTTTAGGGTAGGCTAAAGGGTCCAACCATCCATGATGAGAACTCGTTCTAATATAGATCATGCTACATTGGGTATGGCGCAGGATAAAGTCACCCGCGTTCGGGGGTTAGGCGGGGGCCCCTCTTCGAAAAATTCAGTCTCCCGCAGTTGGTGGTGGAGAAAGTGGCACCCCATCCTGTAGTATGGTTACCACAATGCCCAGGCAACACCATCCAGCCCGAACGGTCGGAAGTGTTTCGTCTGTGTCAGAGCAGGCGACTACCAAGATTGGGAAACCACGCCAGCGCATCCGATGGTCACCACAGATGAACCAGGATCTTATGCGCGACTTCTACATCGTTACACAGTTAGGGACTCAACTCACAGGATACAGACAGGCACTACACCACGCATTCATCACACGTTATCCATCGTTAGGGCTTAGCGAACAGCGGTAGCGGATCAGCGACGTTCCATAGTAGTAAACAATCTTATTCTCCCATGCATACTTGCACAAATTAGGGAAGAAGTCGCTGAATCCAACCACAGGACACCACACTCCACCCCACCAGAAGACACCATTATGGAAAACACAGAAACAATCTCTACCCCTCAGCACACAAGCCCCAATAATACAACTCATGACATATTACGTGCAGCTCATTATCATTTTTACACTGCACTGGCACAATACACAGGCACAGACCCGACACTCAGGCCTCCACTCCCCAAAGTATACACATCAAAACAACTCTCCATGGTCATATACCATCTCAACACACACTCTATCCCACAACACCTTGACTATATTCAAACATTAGAAGACATACACACAACACTATTGCGCCGCACAGGGAACCATTCGGGCACTTGGAATCAAACAAAACCACATATCTCCCACTGCACGGTCACAAGAATACATCACCCCTTGGAGACGTCGCCTTGAGGGCCGCATCCGCGACCTTAGAGGAGACATATCCAGGCTCATACAATACTCTGCAGGAAACAAATCAAAGAAACTTATGTCCCAGGTTAGAAAGATATTCAAGAACATAAATACTTGCCCTTCACATTCAAACCATTATAACCAGGTTCAGGAACATCTCGACACACTAAAACAAAAACTCAGTGCACTTGCAAAAAGATTACAAAGATACAAAGAGTGCACTCTGCGCAAACAATAGAACAACACTTTCCAATACAATGAGAAAAAATTCTACAGATCCCTTACATCTTCCTCTACTACAACTAACACAAACACTCCCACCAGCGAGGCATTACATGAATACGGTCGTCTCTGTGGTCTAATCCTATCCCCACAATGATAAGCACCATGGATCACAGAGGAACAACAACTCATTGAACACTTACCCTTCATGTCCTTCCATGAGATTACTCTCGCAGACATACAGACAGCACTAAAACATGCACACAACTGGAAGGCTCCTGGTGCAGACGGCGTCCAGAACTTCTGGATCAAGAGGTTCACGTCCCTGCATGGGAAACTAGCGCTTACACTCACTGACATAATCCAACACCCAAATATGCTTCGTTTCCTCACACAGGGTGTCACATACCTATAGAGCAAGAACACTGAAACAGCACACCCTGCAAACTACCGTCCAATCACTTGCCTCCCCACACTTTAAAAACTCCTCACCTTCTGCTTCGCAGACAATATCTACACACACATCGAGACACATAACATTCTTTCCGAACAGCAGAAGGGCTGTCGTAGGAATTCCCAGGGTTGTAAAGAGCAACTGCTTATTGACTCTGTAATCCTGCCCAGGCGCGCGCGAAGAATAGGAACTTACATATTGCGTACATTGACTAGAAGAAGGCATTTGATTCTGTTCCTCACTCCTGGCTCCTACACACTCTTCATATCACATACACCCCAAGATCACGGCATTCTTAGATGCCACGATGAAGAATTGGAACACAACATTACACCTATGCACCTCCAACACCTCCATCACTACAGATCCCATCCCCATAAGGAGAGGTATTTTCCAGGGAGACTCCTTGAGTCCTCTTTGGTTCTGCCTCGCCTTGAATCCACTGAGCCACATACTAGATAACACAAAACACGGTTGTAGGATTACCTCAGGCACTCTGACACCATACAAGATCACACACTTACTCTACATGGATGATATTAAACTCTACGCCACAAACAACGCACAACTTATTAAGTCACCACACAGTTCACCAAAGAAATTGGGATGGAATTTGGAATCGACAAATGCCGCAAGCTACATATAACACGCGGAAAGACTACAAATTTGGAGGGTTTTGAACTGCACCATGGGTTGGCCATCCAATCCATGGAAGAGGGAGAGACCTACAAGTATCTGGGCTTCCAGCAAGCGCGCGTCATTGACAATACAAACATCAAAAATGCACTCAAGAACACATACCATGCTCTCGTTCAAAACATCATCAAAACAGAACTCAACGCCAGAAATAAAGTTAAAGCCATCAACACTTTTGCCGTCCCTACACTAACATATTCGTTCGGCATAATTCCATGGACAAACACCGAACTCGAAGCACTACAACGTGCAACACGCACTACATTCACGAAACACAACAAGCACCACCCCAAGTCCGCTACGGAAAGGATGACTCTTCCCCGCAAGGAGGGAGGCCGAGGACTCGTCAACCTCATCACCCTACATGCAAAACAAGTACACACACTTAGAGAACACTTCCACCAAAGAGCACAACACTCCTCACTCCACTCAGCCATTGTCAACGCTGACACACACCTCACACCCCTGGACCTCGAAAACACTTCTCCAACACTCACCACCCCTAAAACCTACACTCAGCAGCTGCGTGAATCATGGGCTCGTAAGGAACTCCAAGGCAGACATCACCACGAACTCAGCCAGCATCATGTCGACGTGGAAGCGTCAAACAGATGGCTGACAAGTGGCGAGCTGTTTGGGGAGACCGAAGGGTTCATGATCGCGATACAGGACCAAGTTATCGCCACACGCAACTACAAGAAACACATCCTACACTACGCAAACACACATGACGACAGATGCAGGAAATGCCACATTACGCATGAGACGATCGACCAGATAATATCAGGCTGTCCCCTTCTCTCCCAAACAGATTACCTCCACCGACACAATCAGGTAGCGTCAATTGTTCATCAAGAGCTAGCACACAAACACTCACTTATTAAGAACACGGTCCCGTACTACGAGTACATACCACAAAGCATATTAGAGTCATCCTCATATAAGCTGTACTGGGATCGCCCCATTCACACAGACAAAACCATACATCACAACAGACCTGACATCACACTTGTTGATAAGGTCAACAAACAGACCTATCTCATTGATATTGCAGTGCCTATCAGCAAGAACAAGCAGAAAACTCACGCAGACAAGATCAGTAAATACACCGATCTAGCACACGAGCTCCAGAAGCAGTGGAGCAGGACCGAGTATGTGTTGTACCCATCGTTTTGTCTGCCACTGGCCTGGTGCCTCACACATTGCACCCCAGTCTCAGCACACTAGGACTTCACAAAAACACTTACGCACAACTGCAGAGGACAACACGCATAGTTAGGAAATTTATGGACACAACCACACATCCCTAATCATACTTGCACACGTCTTTACACTTGGCAATATGTTCTTTGGTCCTTGACCCGCCATATTGTTTTTGCTGGGGAAACCCATGGTTTGAAACATACAAACGTAATAATAATAATATGCAAAATGATGAGCATTAAAATTGTTTATTTAATTCAAGTAACGCTTGGAAAGAGGAATGGAAATATCAAACCGGGGTATTAGAGTAGACGACTTAACTGAAATTCGATTGTAATTCAACTATATAAAATAAAAAATGGGTTATAAAAATCGAAAATGATTAAGTAACAGAAGTTGAAACGCACAATGCAATACTAGTAAATTAGAAATAAATTATTAACCGTTTCAATACCTGAAATATTTACTTCTATTTTATTATGCTATTAATTCTATTTATTACAACCATTTAAAACTGTTTCTCTTCGTAAATATCTTCAAAATCAATAACTGATATCAAGGAGACGCTTCGATGCAAGTGTCTCAATATTCTTTCAACTTTGTAAATTATGGACAGATACCAACAAGATATCATCCATTGAACAGCGTCAATATCATCAACAAAGTAATTACACAAATGCTAACTTAAATGAATTCAACATGACTGTACATCCTTACCTAAGTAATGTTGATTGATGGAATAGTTGAGAAAGAAATCTGATTATCCTTTTTTTATCGTTAAGAAAAAGCTGAATTTTATTATATTATTAATATCAAGTGACTTCAATAAAACCAAGTTCTTGTTTCATCAGCATAATTCTTTACATTCTTTCGTTCTGTTTCTAGAGAAATATACTTATCTTAAAAAACAGAATGAAATTTTTAGATGACTGATTTAATCTATTTTATTACTATTTGTAATAAATTTGTAAAAAACAAAATAAAAAAAAAAAAAAAAACCTGTGAAATTTCTATTTGATTTTAACAAAATTATCTTAAAGGAAAGTATTCTAAAGATATGCAAGAGATAATTCCTAAAAAAAAAGATATTGATTTTTTTAAATTGTAATTTCGTTAAGTGTTAACTATTGGGACGCGAAACTATAGGGACGTGATTGGGCCTAATTTTTAACACCTTTTATCATGGTATTCAAATTGACTGATTATTTAAATATCAAACGGATAATCTCTGATTTCAATTAAATTTGATGTCTCAAATGACTAAGATATTCCCTATTGGATAACTTATATGAGTTTCAAAAATGAAAAAAAAAACCAAAACAAAAATCTTTCAATTAGTCTTCCTCAACTTTTGCTAACCTATCTGGATTCTCCGATTTCAATTTCATTTGAAATTTAATTTCATTGAATCCTTAATTGGAGAAACTATTTCATTCATTGTAGTATTAGTCCTAATTTTTATTTTGTATGAAGCAATACTTTTTACTTATTTTAGTAAAATGGATGTTTCCCTACGACCAACTGAGTATTTCCATCTACTAACTAGATATTTATCTACAATCACCTTCCAAGATGCCAATTCTCCATTGATAGAAAAACTAACGTATTTTTTATGATCAAATTGCAATCATTCTAATCATAAATGTAATTCTAGTCGGATAGGATAATAATAATAATAAGAATAATAATTATAATAATAATAAATATTATTATGCAGGTCAGGAATTGAAGCTTTTTCTTTTGTTTTGATTTTTTGGGTTGTGCTTCTATTTTGTTGGGATCCCACTGGCGGATGCGTGAATCCCTAACCTGGTTTCGAGATCTGAACTTTGATCAAGGGGTTTGTCTGACTGATGAGTCCATAAAGAGCGCGAAACAACCGTATCAGACTCGCATCGATGATAAGCGAAATCTTTTGTTTTCCTTTGGTGCCTCCTTGGTTTCACGTTTATTTTTTTCTAGATCTAAACAATCAAATTGATTAGTATATAAATAACTCATAGTAACTCCTTCCAACTTACAAAACATCTTTAATCTTCTATATTTCAATTTCTTTAGCAGAAATCTTCTTCATGGAAAAACTACAGCAATGTAGAGAAAATGTAAGGTTTTCTCTAACATTTAAAACAGAATTCTAAGCATAAACAATCATGTAGTCATTGATGGTACAAACTTTCTTGAATAACAAAAGAAATTCATACAATATATAACAATCACAAACTTTCTTTCTTGAATAACAAAAAAATAACAATCACCAATTCTTAAACAAATAATATTTTTACTAATTCTTATAGAAACAATTTATGTCAATTTCAATTTCTGTTTCAAAATTTTATTATTTTTTATAATTTTTTCAAAAAAACTGAATGAAATGGGATTCATTTTAAGTGCTTTAATTTTGTTAAAACAATTTGTTAGATTAATTAAGCCCGATTCCAAAATGAATCTTTCTGATTCATCTTGGGATACGTATATAATATCAATAATTGGATCCGGATTATGTGCCAAATTTATTGCGTGATATGCCCAATCTGATAGTTCTGGTTTATTGTCTCTACAAGCATTAGTATGTTCCGTTAACCGTTCCTTAAATGATCTTCCGGAACTTCCAATATATAATCCCCCACAGTCCCTACATTCCAATGTATAAATTACTCCCATTTTGTACAATTTGTTGATTTTTTCTTGCCTTCTTTTTTTGAATAACACGTTTCCCTTATAAAATACTATTTTAATTTTGTTTTCTTCCAAAATGTTTTTTAGATAACTATCAATTGCAAAACCAATAGGAAATCGAATTAATTTGTAATTTGTGACTTTATTACTGTTTATTTCCTCTACTTTCTTGTAAATACTCAAATATTAGTTATTCAGCGCTAGTAACTTTTCATCAAGCTACCAATGGATCACTTGTTATTCACATCCTAATTGTAGTATCGAAGTTAAACGATCTTGATTTTGAATTCCTTATTTCGTCTTTGTTACAATTAAAAATAAATTCCTTTTGATATTACGTGAACTAGAAGGAGTTCTGAAATTGGTTACAATGTTTGTCAACCCTTGAAAAAGGCTCTTTATCCTCGGCTAAGACTCCATCTATTATGTAGATAATACAGTAATTAATCATCACAGTATCAGAAGCAACCAAAACAAGGAGAAAGAAAAAGAATCAAAAACGCTCTTCTCGTGTCAGGATTGATATTTTTTTTTTTTGTAAACAGTTTTTCTTTTGAAACTGATCCGACTCTCACCCGCCTCTCCCGGGCCATGTTTTGGTTATTGTCATTGGACAGATTAGTCAAAGAAGCTGGCAAAGGCTCATCAATCAACACTACCTTCAAAAGAAAAAGGAAAGAAGCACAGCGAACATTATTAATAAGATAAGAAGCATAATTAATGAGTTATGATTCATGGTTTTACAATTAACCGCTGCCAGCTTTTGACAACCCGACGAAGGAACAAGCGATACGGAAGGGAGTTTGTTTTCCTCCTTTTTCGTGTCTCCCAAACTTTTTTTTCTTTTTTCCTTCAACTTTTAAGTATTTTCTTTTTTTTGCTAGAACCCAAATTCTGTTCCTCATTTCTATTTACGTGTAAATAAAATACAAGGATTAGCATTGACAGGATGTCATCAGTCGCATTGCTTCCTTGTTTTTATAGAAAAAATTGAACGAACCGATCATTAATCAAAGAAGAATTAAAAACAAGGAGATTAAATTTCGGCATTTGTTATAAAAAGACAACTGAGTTATTTCTTCGTTCGGCTTCAAGTCAACTATTTCAAGAGAGAAAAATCTGAATGTAGTCTACAAATGAACAAAATACAACAGCAACAAACTAAGCAAGTATATTTAAAATCAACGTAAACAGCCTGAACTACTTTTACAATCTTTACAGATTGTAAACGTAGTTTACTTGTTTACAAAAACTCGATCAAATAGCAATTGTGTCAAATATTGTGTTTCTACCTCAAGCAGTTTCAGAGATACTAATACCCTTCAAGAAACGCTGCACCCCCCCTTGTTTACATCCCTTAGTGCACGAATATTGACAATTACATATTTTTTTGATTTTGACAACGAAGACTTATGTCAAATTTCATGTTTCCAACAAAAGCTCTTTTGGAGAAATGCGTCCGAATAAAACAAAGAAGTCAATAATCCTTGAAGAAATTTACACTCCCTTTTACACCCCTTATGATCTGAATATCGAAAATTCGTAATATACATAACTTTTCCATTTAGACAAAGAATACAAAGGTCAATTCGTGTTCACTAAGGAGAGGAAAGTGGAAGAGAATTCTGCACAAAAATATTTTAGTTCTAATTTTCGCCAACAGGCACATTTGTGGCGCTAATTCAGGGATTTCACCCCTTTTCAACCCCGTAGAAGTGGCTAATCAAAATACCGATAGGTTGCTTTTTCAAGTACAACCAAACAAAAAATTCTGTCAAATTTCAGTTTCCTTGCTGTTTCGGAAATAGGAGAATTTGATATCAGTCAGGAAGGGCTTTTGCATTTATATACAGTACATATGTAGAATTCATTCTATATTACAGCTATTATCATAAAGGTTGATTGAATGATCTCGTAGTAATGACTTGCATAAAAGAATTCATCATAATCTTGACAGGCATTGGACCTAGTTGTCAGTTGCGTTCTGTGAAATTCTAACCAACAATTTAAAGGCCTCTCTATAGATCGTTTACCATTCGTTTTGTAATTCACGGCTTGTTTTGGCCTTCGAATGTCATCCATCCTTTCAACATGGCTTTTACAAGTAAAACGTCCATAATCCTCATGAATCTTTTTCCTTGAGTTCATAATATAGAAATAACAAATTCTTCTTGCTTTTTTACCATAATAAAAGAAAAATACGACTTCAAATAGCGACAAATTTTCGGAATTTTTATTTCTTCATTCCTTTTTCAAGCCTTTCTTTTAAAAACTATAGACAATGGGATTTACATGATGATATAACAACGATACAATATGTTACAATTAATAAAATATTCAAACATATGCTTTATATTACATATGACATTGTTATCCAACAAAGATTAATTGTATCAAGAAAGATACAATTACAAAGCCAATTCATCAAACAATACTGTATTGATTGATTGTTTAAAAGAAAAATTAGACGCCTTATCAGCTGAAATTAGAAATCTAGTATCGAATTCAACCCCATCATTCCCTTCACACAGAAAGTGATTCCAAACTTCGTAAAATAGTTGAGAATATCATCGTTAGAAACACTACAGGGAAAAATATCAACAGGAATGATGGGGTTGAATTAGATACTAGATTTCTAATTTTAGCTGACAAGGGTCTAATTTTTCTTTTAATCAATCAATACAGTATTGTTTGATGAATTGGCTTTGTGATTGTATCTTTCTTGATACAATTAATCTTTGTTGGATAACAATGTCCTATGTAATATAAGGCATATGTTTGAATATTTTATTAATTGTAACATATTGTATCGTTGTTATATCATCATCTAAATCCCATTGTCTATAGTTTTTAAAAAGAAAGGCTTGAAAAAGGAATGACGAAATAAATATTTGTCGCTATTTGAAGTCGTATTTTTCTTTTCTTATGGTGAAAAGGTAAGAAGAAGTCATTTATGTATTAAGGCTTTTACAGTTCACTTTATACTTATGCAAAAAATTGGTTATTGGTTCGATTTTTAGTTAAGATAAAATACAGTAAAACCCCGTTATTACGCTCGTCAAGGGACCATGACCTACAAGCGTAATAAGCGGGATAGCGCTGTAGACGGGAAATGATTTATGAGATGGGGAAAGATTTGGACATTATTTTACAGGCAACATACATGATTCTGCAATAGATATACTGCAAATATGAGCTTATTTCCTATTAAAAAAATCTTTGATTGTGGTTTGCCGTGTGTGTGTGTGCTACTGTTATGAATTATGACAATTTCAATGCGGTTCAGGTAACTATTAATGTCAATTGATACACCTTTAGGAACAATACTAATATATTTTCGGAGCAGATTTACTCCACACTACTTTTTTACGTTACGTTTGCAACAACCCTTCGCTGCATCGGTAATTGCATCCCTGTTTTTCGTTATTGTTCGCAGACTGGACGAGGAAATTCCTAGAGATTCTGCGAAATCCTTCTGACTTCTGTAGAATTCTCGTCGTACTTACGGAGAATTTGTAATTTTTCACTTATAGAAAGGGATTTCCGCTTCGACATTTTGCAGAACTGTATCACAGACCCGCAATTTCACAGAGTTCAAAGATTCCCTCCTACCAGGGAAAAAAAAAAATCTTTACAGTTACATTTCTTTTCGAAACAAAATTTACGATTTAAAAAAGCGCTACAAGCGGGATTTGAAGCGTTATAAGAGGGTAAAAATATACAGAGATATATAGAAAATTCTAGGGACCGTATAAAAGGAGCGTAAAGAACGGGATAGTGCTTTAAGCGGGAGCGTAATAACGGGGTTTTACTGTCTATCAAAACGTGTAGCCTTCGCTTTCCTCATTAATTTCATTTGGGCAACTGTTATTCGATCTCTCTTTCTTAAAATCTTCAGAGGCCTATGCTAAAGTAGATCTTGCCAGTAGGTTGTACAATCATAATCTTGTGTGGCGTTGGAAAATGGAATTAATTATCCCTTCGAATTTAATGAAATTAGTAAGTTTACGATTCACATCTTTCTCTTCTTCATAAGAAACATGTTATTCAAAATATTTAAAACTGTTTAATAAAACTTTAGATTTAATGCAAAGTTAACATGAACAAATCTAACAAATGGAATAATTTACTGAAGTTCAATTTCTAATTGAAAAATAGCCGTTGTCAGTTTTATTTAATATATTCGTTGTATATTGTACATTCTTTGTATCTTTGTATATTCTTCTTTGTTTTTATTTTTTTATTGTTAACTTTCTGATTCATGTGTAAAGTATGAATTAGACAATGAATAATTACGAAAAAAAGATGGAAAAAAAATTCGAAAAGTAGAATTCTCAAGTCGGATCGGGCTTTTACCAAAAGCTGTAAATCTCGAGAAATCAACTACTCGAACCTTATTTAGAGATTTTACCAATGGAGGAATTATCAGGACGTTTGTTTAAAAAAAAAAAAAAACTTAGAATTTTCATCAAAGCTGAGTTTGATTTTTTTTTTTAGCTAATTGTATTTTTTATAATAAGTAAATACAACATTTGAAATAGTCCAGAAGAACCTCTTGGGACTTCATTAAGAGACATCGCTCTTAAAGATAGAAACAAACATACGAAGGAAAAAGATATTTATAGAAAGGTAAAGCAGAAAAACAAAGAATAAACAACAAAATTATCAATAAAAAAAAATGCGTTTTCATACTTTGGGAATTGTTTATTGTTTCGAATTGGATAATTTCAGTTCAGTGAAAAGGCGAGTTCCAAATTAAAAATATTCAACGACAATGTCCGCAAAAGTTCAGACGGAAATTGTAATAACACGGAAGGCTTTATTATTAAGAGTAAACCGCGGATTCAAAACAAGTCCCAAGAGGAAAAAAAAAAGTAAAAAATAAACTTGTGGACCTCCAAGTTAAAAAGGAAGAAACAAACCTTAAAAAGAAAGAGAAGGGGAAAGAAAGGAAGCCACGAAACTCCCCGGTTAATTAAATTTCCTCTCATTAACTCCAAGTGCAACACACAGTAAGCAAAAAGGAACCCAAATATAATTAAGCCAAATGATATTTGTTGGAAATAAGCTTCATGAATGTAGTTTATCTATTTTTCTTTTAGTCTTGAATGAAAGTAGACAATTCGTTGACACTTTTAGCTAAAAAAACGTTCGGGTTTTGTTTATTACTTGTGTTATTAAGTTTTGTTCCTTAGTTTAAAAGAGCTGGATTTAGAACAGAATTTAAAAATGATGATCTATTCTTTATATTATTTCAATAAAGCAGGATGAAGACATTTACTTAGTAATTAAGTCTCTGCGAAGAAGATGTGTTGCCGATCAAACAGAGTGAGCACAGGAAGTGACAAAGACTTGGCTTTTCTTGACTAGCCTTCAATTCTTTCTTTCAAATGAAGTCTTCAAAGCGTTCAACTGTAATTTATTGGCAATGATGTCGTAATGCTGATGCTCGTCTTTAAACAGAGTGATATATATAAAAAAAAGGAACTTTATTTGTATATGTCTGTTATTGTAACATAATAGGATTTTCTTTATTAATCTATATTTTTACAGTATTTCTTTTTATTTGGTCTGTCCTAAGTCTCATTGTTCTTTAATTTCGATGGATAATTTTTTTTAGATTTTCTTGTTGATTTCCTTGAAGAATTACTGCTGTTCTATCGATTTACTATAAAAAACATACAGTAGAACCTTCTCCTTATAACGGACCCTATTACAACGGACGTCGCTTATAACGGACAGTTTTAAAAAAAAATTAATAATATTAAAGGATGCTTATTTTTATCTGACGAGTTTTACATTTCCAACCATATGTGTTTGAAAATTGCAAATTACGATCACTTACGGCACCTCCGTCAGTTATTAACTGAAGAAATAAGAAGCAAACAAACCCAGCAGAAAAAAAATAAGTTATTTTTTCAAACCAATGAATGTAAGCATTCAACATGCACCAGAACCATCTTGTTCTAAAGATTAATGCAGTACACATCTTTATCAATTCAGCCTACTATATTGAAGGTCGTTTATTATTTGATATATAATAAACACTTTTTATAGCTAACTATTGTACTTTCATTGATGTACACCCTGCTGCATTACACCCCTTGTTGTAAGTTGTTATAAACCGGACTTTCATTACAACGGACAACCTTCAGCCCTTATTAGTCCCTTATAATGAGGTTCTACTGTATTTTAAAGAAGTAAATAAAAATTGTAATTGAAAAAACTAAAAATAAAGGCACTTAAAATGTATCAGTAAAAATATTTCAACCAGCAAAATGCATTTGAACTCACTTGAAATATTCGTATTAATCCGTTTCAAGATTAGAAAAATGCTTAAAACTGCAAATACCAAAATATTAAGATATAAGTTTAATAGAAAAGTTACTTTTTATAAAACAGTTCCTGAAACAATTCCGTTCGGAAAATACTTTTTTTCTTTTCTCAATAAATATTTGTCATTTTAGGCATTTTTATGTAAGTGGAGATCAGTTGAAAGGTCAGCACAAACATCCAAGCATTCTTGAAGTTATTTTTATAAGGCCTATAATCAATATCTAAAAAGTGTTTTATATTCATTATTAAATATTATGTAACTTCTTCCCAATTAAAATTTTGTGGAATCTAATTCCTAGTAGCAGTTTTCTTGTTATTTCGTTCGAATACTTTCTGAAGTAAACACAATTCGATTGTTCATTTTTCAATGATTTGTAATTTAGAAGAAGCAAATTCTATGATTGTAAATGTTTTCTTATAGTTTTCTGTATTCGAGATATCCTCTATTTTTTATTTTTTTATTTTTTTTGCTCACAAAATTCTTTGTATCAATAGCAACATCATTGTTGTTGTTGTTGAGTATTCTTATCAGTACAATCAAACTTGGTTATTGTAATTTTGTTTCATTTTTTATTTATCATTTTTATTCACCAAGAACGATCTATCACGCACATACCGTATAAATCCTGCGTGTTTCAAAAATCATTACTTTGTGTCTACGTCATTTCTATCTTTAATATAATATCTTCGGTTGCCATGAGAACTTTCTAGAAACACCGCCCACTATCAGCCGCCTGACTTTGCTCTTACATGGCTATCGTCCATAACTGACAGAAGAGTCAAGATAATCATTACTGAATTTGAAAAACATAAATAAAACGACTTTTTCAGAAAAATGTCACATTTTATGAATCTGTCTGAAAAGTTATTAAAAGATATCTTACTTGTTTTTAACTTCATAGAAAACAATCATTCTTTTGAAGAAATAATTCGTAAATAATTATTGAAGAAAAAAATAGAATAAACCAGGTTCATTAGATGCGAGTTTCACCAATAGCAGGATAAATCACAACAAACTGATGACAGAAGATTAGGAAAAGTTTTTATTTAATTAATTTTCCTTCGAAATCAGTCAGTTAGAATCTGTCCTTTTAGGAGTTTTATTCTTTTGAATTAGAATATATCAGAAAGAAATACTTTCACTACTAGAATTGAAGAAAATCCTTCCTGATAAATTTCGATTTGATTTGATTGGATTGGTTGGATTTTAATTGGTTGGTTGGATGCGGGGAAAAGCATCGTTGGTTAAGCTACGCCAAAAAAGGTAAAAAGTTAAAGGAAAACAGTATAAGAAGATCAAAATTGTGTAAAGATAACATCAAAAATACCCTTCTATTGAACAAAATACGTAAGAAATTAAAGAACAGACATAATAGGGCTAAAACCAAATCCCATGTAAAAAAATTGTATAAAAAATAAACTAGGTAAAAATCTGAAAATTATAAAGAGGTGGCAAATCTAAATAGATGATTAAACTTAAAAACCGATGATTATGATTTGGTAAAAGATCATTGGACTTCATCCACTTCATTCACTGACAGTTTCTCATTGTGTTCGCCAGAGGGCGCACAGTAAACATAATCGTTTCAATAAAGAGTATAGTTAATTTCTCTCTTTTTAAATATTTAAGTAATAAAACGTTATTGCTTGAATTGGTTCCATTTTCGTAAAGAAAAAGAAAAGAGTATTTTCCTCTTAATTTCTGAAAGTGAAAATTAATCAGGTCAATTTTTATTCAATCAAATAGAAGACGACATACAGATTAAAACATACAAATAAATCACCTGTGATACCACCTCCTTATTTACAACTTAAATAATAAATACATTAGAAACCAATCAACTTCTTTAGAGGAAAATTATACAATTTAAAAAAACAATTATTAAAAAACAAATATATATTAATAATAAAATTAATTGAAATATCTTGCAAGGCTCAAACCTTGGTCCTCTTTTTGTAATTCTGCATACAATTAGGTTGTAATTAAACTGTTTCTTATTCATCTCAAAAGATCCAAATAGAAAGATCACAAAGGTTCAAATGGAAGAAGGAGTTCAAATAGAAAAACATTTTAACCTAAATTAAACCTAATTAATAATAATAAAGGTTTTCCTCATTCGAATTAAAAGGCAGTAACACATTTTATGATGAAATATTATTTATTGATTCTATATAACATAATCTAAATAAAATAAAATAATATTAATCTTGGGAAATAACAGTAGACCATTCTCTTCAGGGAAAATTTCTTTATTTCTAATGGTTTGGGGGAGGGGATTTACAACGCCCGACCCCGAATTGTATCTGAAAATGGAAAATTCTAGGATTTTGAATCTGATGGTTTTTTTTTTCCTTGGAAAGTTAATTGCATCCGTCCTCCCTCCCCCTTTTCTTTTATGGTTGAGCTTATCCTAACCCCTCCGATTCCAAAATCCTGGGTGTGCCTAGGGTGTATTGAGGGATTCTTTTTTGTAAATTGTTTTGGTCATTTTCGTTAGGATACGAATGGATATTTACTATTTACGACCGATCGTAACAGTGAGCGTTGAATAAAGCTACAAACGCTGAGTTCAATTATTAATAATTTTCATCTCAATTTAGGTCAAATCAACTATTTAAAGATGTTCACCAATTTATTGCTAAAAAGTAATAATATAGTATATTAAAATCTAATGCACAAAAGAAAATTGTGTATTTTAGTCGAAGCAATATGATACCTTCAAAAAATAAACTAACAATAAAAAATACACATAAAAAATAAAATATAGAAAATTCATATAATAGCCTTTGTTAGCCTCCGTGAATTTTTCATACACAATTAAATAAAGCGCCTAAAAATATATATCAACACATTAAAAAGTTGAGATATCATATTCCTTTCGACTAAGATTCTATTTCACCTTCGTACAACAAAACCTTGTTGTGTTGCTAATCTCAGTTGATGATCGCCCATGAGCGTTAAACCACTATCCTGAAATATCACTTAGTAAAACACGAGATTAGATAAATTGAAAGTGGATGGCATGACTGCCGAGCATGTCGACCTGAAAGATCTTTTGTACTATCTCACGGAAAGAATAGTAAAACACTAAGTCTCAGCCTTTTATGGTGGAAAATATCTATATTAGTAAAAAAAAACAAAAAAAAAACAGCATGTGTAAATACATCCGCAACACCTGAATTTCGCACGCGTATTGTTGCATGATCAACCTTGTCTACAATAATATAATGTTGCAAGTTAACAGGAGTATTGTGGCATGGTCAACTCAACTGCGCGACTGTTACAAACGGATTTCAATCTAGTACTGCATGGATTCATTAGAGTTTAAACTTTAATTTATTTTTATTTTTAGTTTTGTGTTTATTTGATATATATAACTGGTTTTTTGAATAAAAAAAATGTTTTACTTTATTCCTTTTATTTAATTCTGTTAAATATGCGAAGCTTCCGAAGCGATGGGTAGCCGTCTAGTAATCTAGAAATAAATGGTAATTTTTAAAGATTTTCTGGAACTTAGCTAATATTAACAATTTTCCATATATTAACCAAATCTTTTTAATAAGAGAAATGTTCTTCAAGAAATGCCTTTCGAAGAGAAATACATTCAGATAACAGTTAACTTTATTTTTAAAAATTACAGAGGTTTACAGTTCAAGCAAATTAGTCGAACTGTATCAACACTTGCTTATTTTCATTAATTTAACAATTATGTTAAAACCAGATAAAATTACCAATAAAACGCTGCTGAATATCTTTCTTAGATTCTTATCCGACGTAGAGCAGTGCTTCTCAAACTTTTTTTAGTTCGCGGTACACTTTCAATCTTTTGCAAAAATCACATTATACATTATTAGAAACATTCCTTTGCCTAAGTCCTTTAGCGGCACTACTTTGGCGCGTCGCAACCGATTGAGAAGCACAGTATGGGACTGTAACAAAGAAGAGTTTATTGTTATTTTACTATCAAGGAACCTCTTGAGTAATGCTCGTTCTTTTCCTAATAAGTCAGAAATAAACAAAAGTCGACTGAACTTTTGATGCATCCTTCAAAAACTAAAACTATTCCATGAAAGGAAACAAATCGAATGAATCTTAAACTGGTCCAAGAAAAGTGACGATTTGTTCTTGGAAAACAAATCATATTCACTTAGGTTAAAGAAATGCTAAGATCTAAAGGAAACTTTAAATAATTTAAAGCATTTTAAAATCAACTGAAACATTTCTAATGTAGTTCAATTTAAAACTGTTTTCTTTTTTTATTCTCTTCAGTTTAAGAATTTCTTAAATCTAAGATATTAAATAAACAAACAAAAATAGTAGCAAACATTTAACTATTTCTTTTTGAATGACTTTGATTTGTAAATTGAGGATTTTGTTAAGCAATGAACAAAAATGACAAAATAGAATTATTTTCAATTATTGTAAGTAAAATAAACAACGAATAAAATAAAAGTGGACATTTTATTAAAACTTTAAAAAAACTGTATTTTATTACAGCTGAATAAATCAATGTATGATTCACTGAATAAAATAAGTTCGAAAATGGAATTAAAGAGCAAGAGAAAAAATAACAGAATTCTAAGACAAATTCTGAAAGGAGTTCATAACAATGAGAGAAGATCAAGACAACGTTCGAAAGGGATAGGCGACATTAAAAAGTTTTATTGAATTCTATCAAAAAAAAATAGAGACATATTTTGCTGTGGATTGAAAATGAAAATGATCTATAGATATTTGAACAAGTTTAATTGAAATCAGCCTCCAAAATGTAAAGACTGTCGAAGAAGGGATCAATTTATTTGAATAAGTGGATTCAGCATCGACATTGAGCACGAATATAAGAAAGCAACTGGTGAATACATCGGCAGGGGTTTCAAAAGTCCAGGAAGTTTTGGTCTTGTGTTCATTAGTGAGTTGCTCTCCATGGGAATGCCATCTGCTGTTGACAGAGGGCACCACCAGCAGAGGCTTCTCGTTACCGCTAATGGACGCTGCACCACAGGGAAAAAATATGGAATGACGAGTGGACAGAATGGACAGAATGCCAAAATACCCCACAAACAGAATCTGCTCTTCTATCTATCCATCCTTGTACGATTCATCCCATGTCTTGGGAACGTTCCAAGAATATCAAGGCACGTAAGAAACCAGACACTTTAAAAAAATTCTCTGCAGCCGAACGATTCTTAAGAAACAGCCATCGCGGCTTTAATATCGTGCCGAAGTCACATAAATTCTTGCCTACATTCTCAGCAATTTCTGTTTTGTTTTTCTTGGAAATGAATTTAGAGACAGATTAACACGAAAGCCGATTTGTCAACCTCAATTTGACATTGTCCTTCACCAACTCCGTCGTTTCTACAATCTGAAAAGTGATAATGGGAAATATTAAATAAATATTAGCTGAATTATTAAACATAATACTGAACAGTTATCAATTCAAAATGTGATAACGTAATCTTTAAAGTAGTATTATAAATATATATTTTTTTTGATAAAAGACCTCCAACATCTCTACAATAAAATGTAATAATAACTTACATTTATTAGGATAAAGCAAATTTTAGAGATGTTGGAGGTCTTTTATCACAATACATATGGTAGGAGAAAAAACCTACGAAGGAGATATGGAACAGTTATATATATTTTTTTTATTTTATGCAAAAAGAAAAACGTTGGTTCGTGATGAATATTTTAAGTCGTTCGCCCAATTAATAATTGCTATTAAGAACATTTTCTTATCGTGATTTTTAAAACAATGTTGTTTAAAACAATGAAGGGGAGGAGGGAGAAAGCGAACCCTACTGTCAATCAATATTAACTAGTGGATGTCTGTCATTTTAAAACAATATATTTTTTCATCAAAACTTTCAATAAAGAGTTGGATTATATATCAATTAAGTCAGTCTTTAACTAAAAAAGAAGAAATTATTTTACTTATTAAAAACTCTAGCATTTTTAGTGACTAAATCAATTTTAATTTTTTTGTTTTGAAGGAAAGATTTTCATTACAATCTTTTTCGATTCTTTTCAGTTTTTGCAGATTCGTTTGGAAAAAGTTTCAATAGGATCCTGTTGTGAATAATGCCATGGAAATCACAGTTGAGGTTTTTGATTGTTGATTTGATTAATAAAGATTTCAGAAAATCTATCCAAAATAATCTGGGCTTTTTAAAACGCTTGGTCAGGTGACATCCCAGTAAGAAATCTAGGATAGTCTGGAGAGAGGAAAAATCCCCAGCCACCAACAGCAATCGAACTGTGTTCGTCACCTTCGTTGGTAGTCAGGGATTTTATTAGAGGTAGGTACTGCAACTAAACCACTGGACTTATCCCTGATATTTATATAGGTGTGTTAATTATTACCTACACATGTATAATAATCTTATATTGAACGTGTGGGATCCATCGAATAAAACAAGTAATTAGGGAAACGACACATGTATGTATATATAGATATAAAAAAATATAATATATTAAAAATGACGAAACTGCTCGAAATGTAATTATAACTTTTTTAATATATTATATTTTTTATATTTACCTATATGTGTGTCGTTTCCCTTATTACCTGTTTTATTCTACATATGTATGTCATATGTATACTTAGATTCATTGATATAGTTATATAATTTTAGTTATTTAAATTATTAATTATTATTATTTGGAAAATTCTTTCTTTCTTTCTCTATGTAGAGAAAATCTAATAAACTCGATAAGAAATCATTCATTTCTCGGCATCTGTTGGTTTTTCTCAATAGATAAGGATTGTTTAATTCTTTGATGACGTCATCAAACGCCTTTTAATGTATTAATAGGGAAATCGGACGAAGAACTAAAAATAAGTAAAACTCCATTTCTTTTTAAAAATTTCATATTTTCTGTTAACCCTTTTTTCCTGCACGAGGGGTTCTTGTGGTTCCTTTTAACGCAATGGAGTTCCAATAGTTCTCCTCCAGTCGACCCTTTCTTTCTTTCAATTAAAACCAGGTGAAGATTTATGGTGACTCCTTCTCCTCCTCTACTTCAACGGCAGAAACATCTTAATTGGAGGAGATCTAATTAAAACTCGTCTCCTATCACTTTGCGAGGCATTGACATCAAATCAGTCTGAAATTCAATTGGAACAAAACACTTCAATTATTCTATTATCTTTAAGATGATGAGAAAAAAAATTAAGAAATACCTTTTAGGGCCAAAGTTAAAAATTTCAGTCAATGTTTTTCAAAAAAAATTCTATAGTCTTTGGCAAGAAACTACAAGAGCTAATTTCTTTTAAGAAGGTTTTTAAATTTTGTAGTTTTTCTAATAAAATATTTAGAACATTTCCGAAGTTAATTCAATTATTTAAAAATGTGTTTGCAAAGTCAATCGTTTCCTTGGATCTATTCCTAGTGATTAAAACTATTTTAAACTTAATTTTCAGCGGAAGACGGTTGCAACAAATCATTCCTGTATTCTCTTCTAAATCATCAATCACATCCTGATTGACGTCCGTTTACAATTGACACCAGGCTTACGTCCCCTTGCTTCAGATTTACGTCCGATTAACATCCATGTTTGTATCGCCATGTTGTTTTCGCCAACCACATCCATCAGCCAAAGTAAGAAAAGAAGATGAGTGGAAGAATTCGTTCCATCACCTGTTTATTTGGAAGTTCCATAGAATTAAAAAAATGCTCTATGATAACAATCGCCAAAAACTATCTTCTGATTGGGACAAGCAAATACTTTACTGTAGTTGCTTTAAGAAAATGTTTATTCACATATACATTATATGTATTTTTATTTCTTATTTATTTGTTACTGTCTCTTTTAATTAGAATTGCGTTACTTACATCATGATTTCAATACAGTACATAGTAGAACGAAAAGTGAAAAAATAGTGTTTTTCAACTTGAGTCATCCTTGGGGAACCAAAGGTGACATAAGTGAGGGATATGTCTGTATTTTAGGTCATTTTTGCTTTTTCACGAGTTTAAAATGAATGATGTGAGAACGCTCAAGTTTAAAACTGAATCAGGCTTATTTATCGTCTGATAATGATGGAATTGATGATAGATAAGAAAAAATTGAGAAAAATATGAGAATTCACTGAGATACAGACATGGCTCCGTTTTTTCTGCACATAATTGAAGTTAAGATTTACTAAATTCCTACTCAATTTTCTTCGATTTTATTCCATTTCTCATTGTTGTGTTCGAGTTGCCAGCTGTTATATTTCGATTAAACTAAACTGAAACTTCATTCAATGAGAAATTTAATGTTTCGTTTGAGTTTATTTCCAAAAGACAGAAATTTCATTTGGATCTACTTCAGGTTTGCTTCAACCCGTTCAGTAAAATAAATACAGTTGTTTTTCAAGAGAATTTTTCAAAGAAGGATTAAAATAATAATTTTTCACTCGATTGTTTAATCAACTCTTTGCAACCCTTTGGATCAAGTAGAAAAACAGTGAACCCAAGGGAAAAAAAACTCTAAATTCTAAAATCTAAATTTGTATGTAAAATTCAAAGTTTTATTCGAAAACAGTAGTTCCAAAATTAGAACTACTTTTTTTTCTGAACCTGAAAATGAGCGAAAAAAAAAATCCTCATTAATTTTCATAAAACGTTTTGAATAAAATCAAAAAATACGGAATCGACAGAATTGAAAACAAAATTCTGATTAATATACATCCAGTGACTTCACAAAAGACCGGTGGTTTTTTTATGAAAACAGAAAATTCAACAGGAAAAAAAAAATGAAGAAAACGTTTCACAAGCAAACCTTAATTCATTTATACATTTTCATTTTCTTCCCAATATTACAAAATATTGATTTGCTCAAATACTGATGTAAAATGGGAGAATAAAAAATACTTTGCAAAACAGAGGGAAGTAAGAATGTATCATAAATGGATCACCAATCGATATTTAAAACAAGAAAAATAATATCTATCTACAAATTTGTTCCCAGTTCATGTTTTTAAATAAGTGTTCTGGAACGTAAAAGAAACAATATGAAAACATGAGGTTCTAAACTTGTTTAATTCATTTAGTAATTGTTTTTACGTTAAGAACCGATCAATGGCATCAGATTGACAATGGGGGGCTGTGAATAGCACCTGAAAGCTCCCGATGTTTGTTGTATTGAAATGTATGCGTGTATGTGTGTATAGTGAATGTAATCTTATATATAATACACTCTTGTGTGCTTGTTGTCTCTTCATTTGTAATTCATTTAAATTAAAAAACGTAAAAATTTTCTATTCCTATTATTATTATTATTATTATTAGTAAGTAGATCAAAGAAGGCTTTTTCTTATTTTTAGAGCTACGAAAATAATTACAGTAGAAAATGCCAAAAACAGTTTTTGTTATTTTGATAAGACTTCCATATATCTTTAGTAAAATATAAATTCTTTTATAAACCGAGTGTCAGCATTTTGAATAGAAGCAATTCGTATTATTCAGCTGATTATAAAATGCATGAATGAAAACAAAGACCCATTATTATTTGTATTTATAAAAAAAGCAGAAAAGTAGAGAAAGAACGAAGAAAGTCAACCTTCATAAAAATGTTGGCTCATCATTGGATGCTTTTGAAAATTAACTAGGAAAAAACTGGAAAGGAATGGAAAAGAAGGTCCATAAAAGAGTTTTACTGGATAAAAAGGAAGCCGGCCATTGCTGTCCGGGAAGGAATTGCTAATAGGACAGAAGAGGATAAAATGACGAATACATTATTCATAGAGGGACGGAAAAGAGAAGAGAAAGATATCATATTCATATTAATCACCCTGAGCAGCGTTCATTAACACATCATTACCATCCGTAAAGACCGGCAGTGCCAAAGAGCACTTTTACAACGCCACAAGCCGTTGGAGGAAAGTCTTAGCAGGGAAGTTGCATAATACATACATTAAGGGTAAATTTTACAAAACCCATCATTTATTCTATGAATCGCAGACCCAATTTTATGGGAAAGTGAACATAAAAAGAAGCCTGTATTAAGTAACCCTTAACTTCCTGTTCATTTTCTTCTTTTTTTAAAAAAAAAAAATTAATAGAACCAGAGTCCAGAAAGTTTTTTGAATTTTGGAGACAATCGATGATCTAGTTCTAACGCAAAGAAATCTTTACTAATTAATTGATTTTTATGAAACGAAAATTTCATTGAAAACTGCTTAAGAGTCTTTTCATCATTTCGTTCATCAACTGGGTTTTTTTTAAAACGTTTATAAATCCCTTTGCCCTTATTTAGAAATACCTGACAAATTAAAACAAAATATCCTTTTAATTTATTCAATTACTTTTGGATGGATGTCTACGAAATTCTAGAAACTAAAATGGAAATAACTTTATTATTTTTTTTAAATGGTACTTTGATCGTCTTCGTGTGAAAATGATCAAACGAACTATTATTGTTTTGTATCAAAACAGCTGAAACCATTTCTATTATATCTTGTTGAATTCTTCACGGAAGAATCGAAAATGTCGTCTTTATTATTCCACTAAGACAGTCTTCATTGATTAATTACTGTGGTTTAATTCTCTTTCATTTTTGTTGCGTTTCAATGAGAATTTGAAAAGTTTAATTGTTCCGATAAACATGAATATTTTTATATTTCAAAAATATAAGCTTTTAAATCTTCTATGATTTCTGATCAGATGACATTGTTCTACTTGAGTCAAGTAACAAACAGAGCATCGCCTACTCACTTTCATTAACAAAACTAAAGGACTTATTTAACAAATAGCTTAAAACATCAACGTACGGTTTTTCCTGCTTCTCTTTAGGTCGTAATAACGAGATTCAAGTGATGGAAATCACAAATTTGATCCCTTGTAACAGATCCAAGGAATATGAAGTCTACGTTTGCAATTGCTAAACCAGGAGAGTGAAGTGGATACTCCTCTAGAACGGAAAAACGTTATTGTTGCATCACTTCCTCTATCTTCGGCTATTTTTAGTTTTGTCCCAAAAAATCAATCTTTAATCTTTCTATTCCATTTCGTGGAATTTGAGATTTCCATAAGAAATTACTTTAAGTTTTTAATAACACAAATCAACAGACAATTTTTCCATTTTTATTCAAAAGGATTAGTTCCTTGTAAACTTGGCCAATTTATAAAACTTTATTTTTAATTTATTTAATTTAACAAGATTCGTCTTTTAACATGATTTCTGTTGCCGATGAAATACTTTTTTTTATCTAAAGAATCTTCATCTCTAAATAAATAACTTGAAAGAAATTTGTCAACAATTATTACGAGGTGTTGGTGATTATTGTGATTAATAATGATAGTGTATTCCATTAATATATTTTTGAACTGGGATGTTAAAATAATAACATAAGAAGAAAGTGCAAAAAAAAATCCAATTCAATGAGAATCTAGTGCTCACAACAAACGAGAGTAAAGTTATTTTGTTTTACTATAAGAGGACTTTACCAAATAATGTCAACTCACACAAAAGAAAAAAGATGATGAATGGAATCAAGACAGATATAAAACGTTCGGGAGATAGAAGATTTCTTCTTAAAAGGCTAGTAAAATATCTCGGATGGAAGTTTGTGTATTCAGTTGGTGTGATATTGACTAAAGTTGTGAACAGACCAGAAAATTGGATATGTGAATGAAAGTTTCAGTTCATTGTCAAATTCATGGAATCAAGATGTCTGTTGGTTAGTAATCAATAAAACATGTGAGCTTAAGTAATGCATTCAAAGAAATATAACAACGGAATATTTACTAAACAATATTGAAATAGAAGCAACAACTGTAAGTAAAGATTTAAGGTAGGTTGCCCAAATAAGGCCCGGTTTCAAATAAGGCCCATCCTTCGTTTTATTAATAGAACGTTGACAATTTACCAAGATTAGTTATGTTTCAGACAGGTCCTGGCTTCTAGCGACTACACAAAAAATTAGGTCCGTTGAAGTGGATAATTTCCCCATGTTTGTTTCAGTTAAACAGTAAAAGTCGCCCGAAGATTTTGTCGTTACTATTTCAACTTAATTTGATAAATCGTCTGCATTTTTTGGCAACTTACTACACATAAACATGTTTTATGTCATTTTAAAGTGTGTAATGAGTAGAATAAGATACTGTACTTGATATTTTCCAGTTGATGTGCATTTAAAAACTTTTTAGTAAAACAGTGCGTGAAAGCGTGGGTTAATAGGGGGCTCCAAATAAGGCCCTCCATTCTATAACATAAAGTAATTATATATAATGAGAAAAAATGTAACAAAAATCATCATAGCTAGTTTTAAATTCACAATTTTATACATTAATTACTAATTAATTATTAATTTGTAGCTTAATATTTAGTCAGAACTAAATGTTGGAAATTGACTGTTTTCACTGCCAAGCTCTTGTCCATGTGGGCAAGTTTGCCTGTGACTAGTATTGGGCCTTATTTGAAACAGGGGCTTCTAATAAGGACCTTTAGTTATATTTTCAAAACTGTGTTATTACAGAAAGAACTGTGTTATTACAGAAATGTTATTCAAATGCTACTAATTCTAAATTCACTTTTTCATAACAGCACACCTTAAACTATCTTTCAAGAGAGTTTTCAGAATTTTCACTCTTGCAGTAGAAATGTAAAAAATCTTTAAACGTTAGATGGCCTTATTTGGGCAACCTACCTTACATTAATATCTCAAATGAATTTAGAAACATGATAGTACATTAAAGCGCAAGGTTTATATACAATAAATAATTCATATAGAAAGATAAGAAATAAATAAAATAATATAGTGATATATTATATTCTAAAGTATTATTATATTCTAAATTTTTTTTATAGTAAACTAGTCATAATGGATCTTGAAAGTCTTCGAATGAGTGTAATGTTATAAGTAACATTTCTTAATATTCAATAGAAAAAAATATGGAACACTGAATTAGTTAATGGTGAGTAACATTGATAAGCTGATTCAAATGAATATTAAGGAATAGAGTAAATTTTTGTGCTGAATATGAATTTTTAGAAATTTTAGAATATGAATTTTAGAAATTAGAGAAACGAATGTCAAATGAACTTAAATAATTTATTTTGAATTATTGAAGAATGACATGACAGTGAATTTAATTCAAAGGAACGATGGAACCAGACAGAGAATTAAATACAATTCTTATTGACAACAAAATATAATTAAAGTGGAATTTACGAACTTTCGATTTAAGGTATTGAGTGAAAGAATCGAATTGAATGATTTGTGTGTGATTTTGCAACCATAGCAAACATAACAAGGAAGAATAAAAGTGTGAATTTGCAATTTATAGAATCTTCTCCAATAGTAATTTTATTTAATTAAACAATTACATAGTAACGCACACACAAGAAAATAAATAAAATAAGGAAATAGAAGACTGGTTTACAAGAAAACAAAGTTTATAAGAAAAATGAAGGAAGAATCTTTCCAGAGGCATTCAATACCAAATGATTTCATGAGAAAAAAATTAATTAGATTTATTGAAGTAACTTAAATTTCGGAGATAGTAAAGACAAGAAGAACCAATTCACTAATGCATCAGAACATTCTACAGACAATAAAGACGAGTGAAAATCCGTTAGAAAATAAAACAATTTATTTCTTTTTGTATAAGACAATAAAACTCTGCTGCTAAAAAAGATCTATTACTTGAGATGATAAAAGGTCAGGGAATAAAATGAAGAAGATATCAACCATCTGAAGCAACTCGCAATTTCCTAAAGTTGGTGGCAATTTTAACAAGTCAATAGACACTGGTGGGAAGATGGCTTTGGATGTCTCTGGCCTAACCTTCGTGACTGGAGCAATGCTTATCAGTCTAAGACAGAGAACGGCTATTACAACCACTTAGGCCTATCGCTGCTTGCAAGATGACAAGAACACGGTGTTAATGCAGTTTCTTCCTCAAATCCATAATGAATTACGGCAGGATTACAAATTAACAGGATTACTCTTATAAAAATTGATTTATCTTATTAAGGAAAAGATAGTGTTCATCTGCAGCAACTTTATTGATTTGAATTTTCATCAAACAGTTGTGAATTAATAAAAATAAAATCTTTTTTGAGCTGACTTAAGCAATATCTAATACATTTCTGAAACAATTTCTAAAAAGAAAAACAAGTTGTAGATTTAAATTATTCATTAGGTATTAAGTTTTTGAAGTTAAATAAAAAGATTAATAACATTAACTACATTAACGAAATGAAAAGTAATTGCAAATATCGAACTCAATCATATTTAAAAACTGGACTATTTCATTAGTCTTAAGTTAATTGAATTCAGAACTCAAACTTCAGATAAGTGAAAAAAACATTCAATTTGCAAATTTACCCAGAAGTAAATTTTATCACAATTAGGAACCCTTTAGCCTCAGAATCAATGGTTAAAAAAACTTACTTTAGTCCAAAAACACTGTCTTTACATTTCAATTCAAATAACTGTAATTCAATATTTATTTTGAATATAAATTTTCTTCAATCTTTTCTCAAAACCTCCATTTTTAATTTCCGTTTGACAAAGGACTGAGAAATCCTGTCTAACAATAACATTCAGGAATCCTGCTTATTCAGACAAACTCCTTGAGCTGCACTTGTACACAAGATTTCTCAATACAATAGTAAATAAGTTATATCTATATAATGCCTTATAATCATTACATTCTGCATTAAAGCTACGAAATTAGATAACTGAAAAACCAATCTTCGGACAGAAAGCGAGAAGAATGAATCCAAATCCAAAATTTCGGAATCTAACAAAAATTCGCAACAAAATTCGATTAAAAATATTTGTGTTTTGAAAATTAAAGTTACTTGTAAGCTTCTAATTTTGAAAAAAAAAAACAAAAAAAACAACAACCCACTTCTTCAAATGAGAAACACTGTATTGTTGTTTACTTTGATTACAATTACGCAATAAATGAATTTGCAAGAGACAAAAATGGAAGAGCTACGGAGATACGCTATTTAAATAAAAAGAATTCTAAATGGTTCTTATTAAAAGTTCATTATAAAAATGTTAGAAGAAGCTAAGACACAACAACAAGTATTAAAGCTTGTGAACCACTTTATTCCATTAAGCTAATTCCATCCATTTCGATCATTCTCCAGATCTAAGGCCATCCATAACATTGTCAGGCTTAATTAATCCAATAAACTGCAAACTAATTAATACAAGGCGAAACAGTTTCGTATTAAGCGCTGTACAATAACACAACATTATTCTCAGATAAAAGGACAGTGTTCAACAGAATAAAGACTCAGCTCTAAAATAAAAAACAGTATATTAAAAAAAAATCATTATCTTATTGATTACATGAATAAATTACTGATTGCTTAAGTTCTTTTCAAATTAGAAGAGCTTAACTCCAAACAAATGCCTTCAATGGCATTTTAATTCTATCTAATTTTCATTTAAAAGAAGAATTCAAATTAATAAATCTTTAACATAAATGTCCTAACTTACAGTTCTTGAATCATACAAAGAAAATCATTAGTTTTTCAATTAAGTAAATCTATAATTAAGAAATTACTTTCAGAGCAAGAATGTTTATGACCTAAAAATACAAATATGAAAGTATTTAAGACCTTTAAAATTTCCAAATATGAACTACAATTTCCAGCATGATGATTTATAAAAAGTAATATATATATTTTTTTATTATGCTGGAAATTGTAGATCATATCGTGATGATTTTTTTTTGTATTAAGCTTTATTTATTAAAAAAAAAACAACAACTATAATTAATTTCAAGTATCAAAGTATATCCTAAAAATAAATCTGGTCTCATTTACAGCATTTATTTGAATTTAAAATTAAATTGTACAGACTAGTTAATAAATCCAATATTTCAAATCAATTAGGCCTAGACACATTTTAAATTTTTGAACAAAAATGATCTCCGAATGTCACTTTAGCATTGTTTTAATAATGGCAAAAATTATTTTCCACATCACAGGAAGTAATTGGGAATATTTGAAAAAATGTTCTTCCTCGAATGATGCCCGTTAACAACATCACTATCTTGCAGATTGGTAAATACCCTATATCGAAATATTAATTCGATCGAAATATTACTACACTTCAAAGTAGTTTCGCAAACACACTTACAAGGCCATCGGCTACATTTAACTCACTTTCAAAAATTTTTCACAAATTCAAGGTCCCATCTGGAATTATTTTACACCCGTTGTTTACGTTGAGTGATTGTTATAAGAAATAAAATTCTGAGTGTAGGCATTGCCATTCTTATATTCACACACGTTCAAATTTCACTTTGAGCTACTGTTGTTGGACTAGCAACTGATGTAGGACAAACTGTTGCTTCTTATTAATATTTTGACTGGAAGAAATCTGGTGTAAATCCAAACATATTATAGAGAAAAGTTGATTTGAAAATGTATCGTTATATAATATCTTATTCGTCCTCAATTGTTTGTTTGTAAAGGAATCGTAACAATAGCAGAAAGATATTTCTTTGCTTTCTCAATTAATAATTACACTTGGCGTACAATTTTCATAAAATTTGGAACAAATGTATTAGAAATAACAATATTTGCTTCTAAATTATCGAAATAGGATGCAATCCCCCCCCAAAAAAAAAGGTTGAAATATGCAATTAAATGTACAAAAAAGCCATATAGTTTGAATCAGAGTGAAGTAAACAATACTGGAAATTAATTTTATAATGATAAAAAGAAAAAAAAATGCCATTTGTTAAACATCTTTAATAACCACATTCCGATTAAGAGATTTTGAAAATATACAGTCGTATTTACTTCCAAGAAATAAGTAAGTGACCGTCTTAAAATAGTTCAAAAGCAACAGAACTCAAAAAGATTTGGAATTTAGATTTAGTCGAATTAATAAGACGACAACAAAATAACAATAAAACCGTGTATTAAGATATCTTTAAAACACACGATACCTTCCATTCTAAAGAACATTAGACGGTTTAAGATCTAAGTTCGTTAGTGAAGAATTGAATTCATCGTTACATTAATCCTTCCTTTCCTTCGATTCAGAAATTAAAGTCAAAGGTTGATTCTTTTTATTACATTCAATTTTTGGTCGAAATCCATTCTTTTCAGAGAAATAAAATGATTTATTTTGAATAATTCAAATTCTAAATGGCAATTGATTATGTAGGTTGCAAAACCACAGTTTTCCTGAGATTTCCAGCAACAACACAAATCAATTTAATTGTTTTTGCATTTTTTTTATTCAATAATCTGGAACTATTTTATTTAAAGAAATATACTAAGAAGGGGAAAACACGAAATTTTCAATAACATCAAAATTTCAGATTATAAATAGGCTATCAGTTGTTCAAAAGATAAGTAATTAAGGCAAAAAGTGCAGATCTACTCAGAATTGTGCTTTTGAACAGGAGTCAAATGTGTTGTATTATAATAGCCAATGATAATAACTGATGAAACACAAACACTGGATCCCGTTCAGTTTAAAAGAAATCTTTGACAAACGTTTACATTGCCATTATTCAAAAAATGAACAGATGACCACATTTACATGAAGAAATGAGGCGGGAAAGCAATAGAACGATTCGATACAATCAGTAGAAGGATAACTAAGCGACGTTTCTTTGTTCGTTTCTTTAACCTCACGTTTATTTCTGAGGGCAATTTTTCGTGTAATGGCACAAGGGCAACACAGCCCAAGCCTGCGCCAGCAACAAAGACGAAATTGAGAAGGGAGGGAAATATACAAAGAAGAAATATCCAAACCTCCGCTGGAATTCGAAGCCGCTCAATAAGTCACCGCTGTGCCCGAACGGCAAACCATCTTTGGAATCCATATCGAACAGACTATGATCTTTAGAAAACCTGTAACAGACGTTTGAATTCCTTAACTACGAGCAAAAACCATTAAAAGCTCTATCACATACAACACGGCAGCTGGTTCAGACAACTTTGCATTCACATTATGAGTAGTATCCCGCCAAAATGTTTGAAAATTTAAAGGCCATCGAATGGACTAAATAAATGCGGCAGTATGTTTTTCACTGATTCAATATCCAAAATGATTCCCGACGATGAATGATATGAAAAAAATCCTGGAACTTGATACCATCCCCATAAAATCCGGGAAAGAGAAAGCTTTAATGGTATTCATGTGATGGTGTAAGCCATGATCAAAATCAGCAGTTGCACTGTTCTTCCTAGATGGACTGATTCACGTCTCGCTATATCGCATGGCTATAATTAAAGTAACAGTGATATAGGGAAATTAGTGAATGCCTAAAATAAAAACATAGGTAGAGAATTTGCGAATAAAAAGATTATTATTTTCAGTGCCACTAGGTGGTATTGGTGAGCAAAAACCGTGTTGGAATAGGCCTAGGCTAATTTCTCTTTACAAATCACACATGATGTCTTCCTGTAATAGCTAGAACTAACCAAGGGCAAGAACAACTGAGCTTTAATAGTGAAACTCATTTACCAAATGGCAGTATTGGAGCTGCAATACTACCTATTGTAAAACCATTTGCAAAATACAAGGCAGCTATATCTATCACAATTTCAGCAACAGCATCATTTTTTTTTTTTTTACTTTCCATTTCTTATTATTTAAAATGCCATGTCTTTAATGAGTCATTATTTTTATCTACAAACATAGTTTAAGTAAATGCCAGTAAATGTTACGA
>JAFIDM010000002.1:77091596-77103399 GCA_023159025.1 Thereuonema tuberculata | reverse complement strand
CGCCTTTTGGATTTTTGCTTGCTATGTAGCCCTGGCTGAGGAGAGTCTAACAAGCTCTGTGCCAACGTCTCAGCTTGACTCAAAAGGCTTCCCATTTTTCATGATTTATGATTTGGTTCCTTGTTCTTTTTCCCCATTTGAGATTTTTTTCCCCCCTTATTATTATTTGCGTCTTTTGTTTTCGTAATCTTTTGAGGCCTAAGGCTACCCAAGGTTTTCAATTCCACATTTGGTTGTTGTTTTTTATTTTTAGTTTTGAGGAGGTCACTTGTCCCATCATGAACTTTTTACTTTGAAGATCTTTGGATATTAAAAAATAAATTGGCGGATTTTCTAGCGATGATAACAAGCGAATTATAATTTATCCACGATTAATCTAAATAAATTGGTAACGAATTCATTTCTTTTATTTGTTACTTCGGAGAAAAAAATTATTCAGGGAAACCATTTGTTTAAAGGCGGCATCTTCTTTACCACGAGATCAAGTTACATGACTATTTACATTAAGATGTTTCTCACATAAGACATTCAAAAAGAATATGAATACTTTACTGTATTCTCAAGTTTCACTCACTAAACTAATCTTTAACTAATAGAGACCGTTGGATGTCCAAAGTTTAACACTAATTTCTTGACAGATGTTCGGTGATTAATGAGATGTCATTATTAAGTGTCTGTTTGCAGAAATCACAAACATATTTATTATGACGAAGAAAAATAATAACCAGAGTTCCAATGTCTAGCGATCTCTACAAGCACGGATGCGATCGACGCTTATCTTGATTAACCTATCTATTCCGATATAAGGGCATCTTAATATGTGCCCCTTATACGCAGGCGCATTCCTTGCGGGCAAATTGCCAATGGAGTAGCCATTTGTTTATACTGATGCCAACGACTGCCTTGTAATTGGGATTTCAATCACCCTGGACTCGAACACGGCTGCCACATTGCTCCGCTCTGTCGATATTCAGTGATGGCATTCTTGCGCTTGATAAAGTACAACTGCGCAGACGCACTAAACATTGCTTCAACGAACCAATAAAGAGTCGATGGGTTTACAATCCATAAAAGCAAATGCAATTCTGAAGTTTGTCACTGGAAGCCAGCTAAAATATATTACAAATGAAGAAAACGAAGATCCCGGCTCTAATTAATGAATATCCTATTAAAACAAAGATTTCCTTGTCTGTAAACTGAGAGAATATCTTTGAACTTTTGTACATAAATACGAACATTAACTAATGAGGGAACTTTTGACGACATGTTAAAATTACAACATGACAGAAAGTGTTCCAACTGAACAGAAGAAATTTCATGGGAAAATGATGTAAAATCTCATTATTTAACAATACTTTTGATACATATGTTTATTAAAAGGTCATTGTGATAAACATAATTATCCACAGCATGGTTGCCAGATAGTTGGAGATGTTTATATTTGGTCAAATAGTAAATTGGACTTCCAGATTTATTGGATTTTACGAAATTCAGGCGTTCAACCAAAAAAAAAAAAAAATCGATCTCACCACTCCTCCCAAAGAAAAAAAAAACCCAGTCAAACGTATCGTATTTCCGTATAATTCTTGAATCTACCGAATTCTACTGTATCCGAATCTACTGTATTTCTACCGAATCTACTGTAGATTCTCAATTAAAAATCAAACCTCTAGCTTTATACAAGTGCTTCTCAATTGATATTCATTGATAATTAAGAAAATAAAACATTTCCTCAAAGTTATAAATTTGGTCAGAACAAAAAGCTTGTTGCCAAACATTTTGGCCAAAATGGCAAGATTGATTCACAGTGTAACATTTTTATGTTTGGCATCGTCCAAATTCAATGCTAGAGCGTGTTTGTGCTTTTTCCTCGTTTATAGTATTCTCTTAATTTTGATAATACCTTCTTGTCCTTATTTGGTTTGGAATTATTTATTGTTTTGGCTACGTTTATTTGGTTTTAATAATCACATTCTGCTTTGGTAGTTAATTTAATGAACCTCATATTGGTTTATTAATACGAACATAAATGTTTATGTTTTTTCTTCTTTGTCAGATTAATTTTTTTCTGATATTTATCCTTTTTGGACACAGGAATTTCTTTTTTAATTAAGATATTTGACAACGATATTTTAAAGTATCATTGATAATATTTCATTGATTTTTAGTCATAAGCTACACTGCTGGTCATTCAAAGTGCAACACTACGAAAGACGAGAGCTATCAAAGCCCTATTTATTTTACAGATAAATTTATGATACAAGGGTGAAATGATTACAATTACATCTCGGTACATAAAGAAATCAGTATCTCGGTTGCCATCATGGCCGGCAATAACGTCTGCTACTTGGCCCGGCACAGAGAGGAAGAGACCTTAAATGTGTGTTTGTGGTATATCAGTCAATGCGGATTCGACACGATATCAAAGTTCATCTGCTGTAGCCGCGGTTAGTCTGTGGTGTGCCAGTCGATGAGGTGAACACGCAAGAAGTTGGATATGGTGTCCATCCAAGAATTTTTGGACGTTGCCTGCCACGTGAGGTCGTGCATTGCCTGTTGGTAAGTAGCCCCAGGCAGGCCCTGATGATAACGGACAACTGCAGGCTCCAACAGCTGAGAGATATAAAGGTGGCTATTCATTGTATCGAGACTGCGTACTGGGCGCGAGCGTCACTGGAATCCAATGGCACCTCATACCATAACGCCAGGTGTCACGGCGATGCATAAGGCAGGACTCACTCAGACACGCCAGACATGGATGCGACCATCATGGTGCTGCAGACAGAAGCAGGATTCGTCGGAAAAAACAATCTCATGCCATTCGTCCCTCCCTGCGCGATGTTCTAGGCACCAAAATTCCTCCTAATATTTAATTTATTATGTGGTAATTTTATTAATATATTTACATCCCCTAATCTATGGAGCCGCAGACGCCTGTGGTATACAGTCAAAAGTAGCCGAATCAATGGGCGCCTTGCAAAAATTCCCTGATGCTGCAGTCTAACCATACATGCGGAGACTTGCTGCTGTGAAATAACCTTAATTCTTGGGCTAGGGTTTATGATGTGGCTGAACAATCCTAATAACTATGCGCACAAGATGTCTATCCTTTCGTTCGGTGGTGTGACGGGGTCGTTGGGATCCTTCACGTCCTTGAGTTCGTCCCTCCTCGACCCATCAATTCCGTACTGGCATCACTGTGGCCGCGTTTCGTCTAGCACGAGAAACACTTTCTCGGAAGGATAATCCGCAGTCTCGATATGCCACAATTCTCCCGCAATCAAGTCGGTAACCTAATGGTATGGCTGCCGTACGTTTCGACGAGGCATACTGAAGCTGTCTGTAAATAAGAACGGCGAGCAAACACAATTCCAATACAGCTCTCTGTTCTCCTGTCTTACATTGCTTCCAGGGGGAGTTACTGGCGCACATTATTTGCAGAAGTGCTTTCACTGCTAATCATTTACATGTGCTCCAATGATCTATGCGTCGCGTCGTGCATATTTCAGGTCGATCAGATGCGTCTCTCCTGGTATTGCACTTTAATGGTCAGCATTATTATTTTACTGCATTCGTTATAATGGACTACAATAATTGCAATAGGCTAATCAATGTAGTTATTATAATGTAATATTTTAGAAGATATGAAACCAGCTTTTGTGTGAATGTGCTGCTTTCTATATAGAATCCATCGAAAAGTTATAAGATTGAGAGAAAGCCATGCAGATGATTCGTACCGAACATGAAACATTAAAAACATCCGATTTATTACAGGAGGAATTAAAGGACAGCGAACATCTCTAGAATGGGATGTTTCATTAGTTATTATTGTATAATCCTACAAAGAATCGTCACCATAACAATATTTACATAATATTTATCAGTGGTTTATTAGCACCCAATGTTTGCACAGACCTCCTTATCCAATAACCAAATCAAATTCTCAAAGAATGGATTTATTTAAAAAAAAAAGAAATATTAAAGCTGCATCATTCTTTCTTACGAAGTAAAAGCATAGTTAGAAAATTATGGAATTTAAATGAAGTTAATCAGTTACCAATCTGTAGGAAACACTAGAGGGAGTCGTAGAGGAAGGAAGTTCCGCTATTGATGACTAATTAGGAAAAGAATAGAAATACAACAGCAAACAGTGGAAGAACAAAGGAAATAGGGTAGAAATATATACAGTTTTATTTGACTGAACCGTAATAATCTACCAGAAAAGACATTTTTCAAAGCATTTTGGTTGAGATCCCGCAGCTATTCGACGGCATCGGTTCACGAGGATGGTGAAGGATTTCACTATGAAAGTAAAAGTAAGTCAACTTTAAGAATGGATTTTCAAAAATAAGTTAATTTTGAATGGTTTCGTCAAACAAGACAGGAAGGGGAGATAATGGACGATTGGAATTGGACTAATATCCGGAAAGGACGTCCGGCTTTAAAGTTATCGGAAATTCAACGGTACACGAAAGGCTAGATAGGGATAATGGATTAAGAAAGACAATTTAATATAAAAATAGTGCATTATTATAGTGCGTTTCCAAGTTTGGGTTACTAATGAAGTAATTGAACTCCATTGTTTGAACTATTTCGGAGCAACACAATTAGAAGAGTTTCTCTCTTGCTTTACTCCAGCGACCTTAGGTACTCGTCTGGGAAATGCCTTAATTAACTCTTTTTAAGAAAATTTCAAACTTTCCTTTTTCATGTATCTCGAACGAATGAAGAATTCTCTGATTGACTTTTCCTGCTTCTAAAATAAAAGGTGGACAAGCACTACCAGTAGTACATTCGCCATTTCCTGCAATACAAAGTGCAACATTGTATCTTTCTACAGGAGATCTTAATTGTGAGAATTGTCTCCGAATATCTATTCTCTTTTGACCACAAACGGTTGATACTCGATTGTGGTAAAAACTTTTATCCAAGTGAAATCCTGTATTTCGATGCCAAGCGAATGATTTGGAAGCTTTCCACCTACTTCCTTGTTTCTCAATCAAATATTGAACAGTTATGGTAAGGTTCCACTGAAAACAGTTAATTTTGAATAAATGCGCAAAATATCCTTAGCAAGAATTTGTGGAAACAACAATGGTCTAATTTAAAAATTCGATTTTTTTAGTTTTTTGCCTCAAGTCTCGTTAAATTTTGAGAATAACTGAAAAAAAAAACCAGAGAAAGACAGAGAGAGTTTCATTGGAATTGTGAGATTACATAAAGAAACGGACTGTGTCACAACGAAATATTTAATTGTCGAAAATTCATTTTTGTGCAGGTTGATTGTGTCCATGCGATGGATCTTCTTGAGACGTGTCCTGTACTTTTTCATCCAACTGTTGTAACTGAAATCTTTTCCAAGTGAATTGTTGAGAAACTGGCTAAACAATGTTTGATTTCTTTTGATGACTTTAGACTTCGGCTAATTCATTAATTGATTTGACGTGATTAAAATTAACCGAATTTGTTTAATTCAAAGCAGATGTAATTATTTTGAAGAAGTTTTAAAGAGATTTTCTAATGTTTGTATACAATAGATTGAAATGAAAATTATGATCACGACTTAAAAAATAATAATAATAATAATAATAATAATAATAATAATAAAATAAGAATAAAAAAAAGTAATCTTTACGTTTTCTTTCTTCTTCTGATTAAACATTAAATTCGAACTTAAATAAAGTGGGAATGTTATAATAATGTCCTGCTATTTTTAATTGCCAGAATTATAAACAATAGAAATAGTAGAACATCAATAGAAAACCTCTTGTATTACGAACCTCTTCATTAAGAACCAATTTGAGTTTTGAAAATGATAATAACAAAAGAAGAAAGTAAAGAAGTTTTATTCTTTAGAAAAAATATTTTAACTGAAATAAAGGAAGAGAAACCGTTAATCTTTAAAAGATAAATAAACAAAATTTTAAAATTCAAAACCATTTATTTATATCTTCTTTTATTCTAAATGAAAAAGGAAATTTTGCTTTTTGCTAAACCCTCGGAGCTATAAAATCACTTTTCAATGAAAAGCAAATTTAACGTCCTTAATAATTCATAAATAGAGAAAATATTTGCTGTCCAGTTGTGATTTTTTTTCTACTTATAAATCACTTTTATTTGTAATTGCTAAATAAAGTTAAACAGTACTTTCAATAAACAAAATTATTACGAATTGACAGAAAATTTCCATTTCTTCGCCAATTCTCCTGAGCCATGAGATTTGAACCAAGAATTGAAATTTGTACCATATGAAAATTAAACGTACCAAGAAGGTCGTAGTTCACATTAAGAGCTGAGTTACAATTACAGTGGTGCCTCACACAACGAACTTAATTCGTTCCAGGAGCAAGTTCGTTATGCGAAAAGTTCGTTATGTGAAACGCGTTTTCCCATAACAATACATGTTAAAAAAAATAATTCGTTCTGTAGCATAAAATATGGTAAGATGACATAAAAAAAAGATAAATTTTTTGTTATTATTTTTATTTAGATACATCTAAAAACATAATGAAAAAAACACACATTTTTTAATTTTAAGAAATAATCGAATCTTGCACATCTTCATCCATTTTCCGCTTTTTGGCCGATGGTGCAGTGAAAAACCTGTCCAAAGTCGTTTGTTTCTCTCTTTTCTTCAACATCTGCCGGAAATAACGGACAAGAGTATCGGAGTACAGGTCGTTGATCCTGTTTGCTTCAGCGGAATCCGGATAGTGGGCATTGGTAAACTCCTGAACTCGTGCGTAAGTTAAGCGTACTACGCAGTGACTAACGAGTCTAACGACTGCCTGCGCGGGAGGATGCAATTAATCGGCAGTGATCGTAGAAGATCGGGCGACTTCGTTGTAATGATGAACGATTGCTGCGACACGTGCGTAAGTTAAGCGTACTGCTCAGTGACTAACGACTGCCTGCGCGGAAGGATGCAATAAATCGGCAGTGATCGTGTGAAGTGGGCGACTTCGTTGTGTGAAGCATTGTTCGTTGTGTGAAGCGAAGTTCGTTGTATGAATCGTGAAATGAACGAAAAGGAAGTTCGTTGTGTGCAGCGTTCGCTGTGCGAGGCGTTCGTTATGCGAGGCACCACTGTATAATATATTTTTCACTAAACCCATCTCAAAGAGAAATAAATCTATTGGATCACTCGAAAGCTTCCTGTCAGTTCAACCATCACAAGCAAAACAAAGATGGTCTCTTGAAATTACGGTTCATTTAACTAATTCACTTATCTTCTCTTACACTAATTGCATGAAAATTACAAAATGTACCTGAAAGTGCTCAAACAATATTTGATTTACCTGGAAATCATCTATCAGCTAATACTGAATTTTATATTTATCATTAAATTTGTGAGTAAAATTTCCAAAATATTACAATCCTCATTTTATAAGACAACAAGCGCCTAAAGAACTAAATAAAAGATAGTAAATCTGGTTTTGTTTTCTAATCAAGAAGTTTCACAAAATTTCTAATCGCAAAGATATTCAACTATCAGAGATACCAATATAATTACTATAATCTTCTTTGTTGAGATATTTACTGGTTAAATTTCCTCCCACACTTTTACTAAGTTCTTTCATTTGACATTAATCTCAATAATGAATAGTGTTTTGCTGTTTTAGTTAAATTTAACAACAATTTTAAAATTTTAATAAGAGGAATTACCATCAAAAGTAATTAGAAATAATTATTCCTTAAAATTATCACTTAAAAATGGCATTTCTGTTCTTGTATATTTGACAATCTTCTTCTGAAGGGACATGAATATTAATCTCAACCTACTAAAGACAAATCCAATCTTTAATTCAAAATCCACCAACAACAATAAATATTTCCAAACCAAACATAAATTAAGAGGAAAAATCACTACAAAAACAAAAAACAAAACAAAACATACGTATCAAAGTGTTAAGAGTTTCATTTTATTTCTTTATTCTTTTTTAATTATTGAAATTTATTTTCATCATCAGAAAGTGTTTTTTTTTTCCCCCTGCCTTCTTTTTTATCATAAATATTGATTGGAGACAATCTCTACTAATACTTTAATTATTATCCTTCCATTATTTTCCAATGACTTTAATCAACGCAATTATTTTGAACAAAAGAGAACACGAACTAAATTATGAGTTGATGTTGAAACAGTGCCAATGAAACAGAGTGATAAAGAATCCTTTCCACGAAATGATACGAACCTAAATTACAGTAGATGAAATTATCCAAAACATCAGCTTTTACACAGAATAAGAATGTACTGCTCTTACAGAATATATGTGATCTAAAAACAGAAATAATCTTCGTAGCTCAATTAGAACTGTTTCCTTCCTATTTTCACTGTTATAGCGAAGTGTAGAAACCAAACGACGGGCATGAGTTAACTTTTGATTCATTGTAAAGAAAATTATTTCAGTAGGAGAAGTATTGGGTGAGTGCAAAAGTTCTACCCGTTTTTGGATATGAAAATTTTCAATGGAATTGCCCTCACACATGACATTGTAATGACGCAAATCGTCTGCCAATCAAACGAGTGGATGCCTCACATATAAATACATCGTGTCTCACAAAGTTAAACATCTCAAAAAAATTATCAGAGGGTGTAACATGGAAAGCGAGAAGGAGCATATAAGACATTGTTTGTTATACGAGTTCGATAAAAAGGCAGGGGCAGCATATCGCAATGTTTGTCAAGTTCATGGGGAGGATGCAATAGACGAAGCACATGTCGTCGATGGTTTCGTAAATTTAGGGAAGGAGACAGAAGCTGCCAAGATCAGGCTAGGAGTGGACGGCTATCACACGTTGGAGAGGACGATATTGACCAAGCCATAAGGAATAGCCCGAACCCAACGTGCAAGAATTAGCGGAGACCTTCAACGTACACCGGACAACGGTCGAGAGACGGATGGTTAAGTTGGGTTTTACGAGAAAGTTGGTCGTTGGGTTCCACATAACCTGACAGCTAAGCAACGGATGACCGAATCGCCACCTGTGTTTCCTTGCTTTCCCGGTAAAAAATGACCCATTCTTGACACGAATTGTGACAGGAGATGAGAAGTGGGTTATGTACCGAAAAAAAGCGTCGTAGGACTGTGTGTCGCCCTTCTGATCTGCCTGCATCGACTTCGAAAGCTGAACTTCATCCCAAGAAGGTGTTATTGAGTGTGTGGTGGGATGTGCAGGCAATAATTCACTGGAAGGTCCTGCCACTCAACCAAACCATCAATGCTGCCTTCTACTGTCTACAGTTAGACAGGCTGCATTCAAATTTGGTAGCAAAGCGGCCAGGTCTCATCAATTGTCGCGGTGTTATCCTTCATCACGATAACACCAGGCCACATGCTGCTGTCATCACTCGCCAAAAGTTACTGTGCTTTGGTTGGGAGATTTTACCCCACCCTCCCAATTCTCCTGACTTGGCACCAACTGACTATCACCTATTTCGTGCGTTGAACAATTACTTCAGTCAGAAAATCTTTGATGATCTTGATGCTGTGAAAACTGCCATCCAAGACTTTTTTGACTCGAAACCGCCGGAATTTTATCGCCGTGGAATTCATCTCCTACCAGAAAGATGGCAAGAGGCTTTCATAGCAATGGGGATTATGCACAATAAATAGGTACTGTTCATTTTGCGTTTATTTGCTCTTCTTTATGGGTAATAAAAACGGGTAGAACTTTGGCACTCACCCAATATTTCCAAACAAGTATTTTTCGAAACTTACTAGTGAGTCTACGGAATACTTTTACAATATTCTGATGCTTTCGATTTATTACCCAGGGTTCCAATTTCTCATGTTAACTTCTGTTCAATATAAATTGAAGAATAAACAGAAAATTGCCTCAAGTCATGTGACTCTGAAAACTGTTTTCAGATTTTTCTTGCAAAAATATTAGTTTATAATAAACAATATGATAAAAAATAATATAGGTTATGTTTAACCTTTACTAAAAAAAATAAAATGTGTTAGAAAATTATGGTGAAAAAAAATGACGAACACTTGGACAGACTCACTTGGACAAAATTAAAACAACTAAAATTGATCTGTAATTACCGAGTTTTAAACCTAAAGAAAAGCGAAATTGGAAGAAAGTATAAAAAGATAAAAGATAAAGGTTGGTCTAAAAAATGATAGACCATCTACTACTTAAGATTTATTAAAAATTACCTTAATTGAAAAAAGTATAACCAGCTTTTACTTTTGGGTGAACTTAAAATCAATTATCGTAGAAATGAATTTTAGGAGAATTCCGTTCATGCAGATACTAAAGTTTTAGTCTCAAAAGAGTTAGATAGTGTACAAATACAATATCTTCGCTTATATCTGGTTTCTAATAATTCAGAAATCAACACCATCTAAGGAAAGGATGCAAAGAAAGTGAAGGAAAACAACATCAAAGAAAGAATTTGGAAATCCCCACCTAATTTGTCGGTTGGAAAAAGTTTTTGACAATGAGTCTGTACAGGTCCTCCATTATCATAATAAAGTGATAATTGCCTTAAAGAAAACCTTTGTACGTTGAAATCGACAAATTGTACATTAGGAAAAAACCTTCCTCTGATGTTTTCTTTTCATGTTATTCTAGTTATGATTTACAGATATCAAAACTAATTTCTCTTATTTCTTAGTAAATTCTTTATGTAGGTGGAGAAAAGCCTGTTTTGAGTCTTGAGAAAGACAATTCTACAACAAAATTTTTTGTAGATATTTATAGCAAAGTAGTCAGTTTTCAGTAAATTTAAAAATAAAATATAAAATGAAAACTACTTTCTAATTGGCTGCTTCTTTATGATATCCTCTATGGATTTTGTGAGCAAGGGATTCAAAGCTGTATTGGATCTTATTTGTAAGATCATTTTTATTATATCCATTATCTTGGAGAGAAAAGATAAGATTTCCTTTTCTTCTTCCAGTTTGTGAGGATCACAAATGGATAGAGGTAATGGATACAAGAAGATTCAAATCGTTAGGATCTTCAAGAAAGTGGCTCCAGAAAATCAAGCCAAAGAAGATCTCCAACTGGCCCCTAGAGGGACGTTCTGCCGCCCAAGGAATCAGGAATTTCTTTCGTCAGTGGCTGATTCAGAAAAATATAAGAACACTCTGAAGAAGATACAAGAATATCTCAGAAAGCTAAAAGACAAAACACAATTGTAAAGCACGGGGTTTACGAAATTCCCTGTTCATGTTTTGTCATTGGCCAAACCAAGAGACAGAATCACAATCAAGATTGGCAATTAAGTCAAGTGCGACATCAACACCATGTCAACATTGGCAAAACATTTCTACAAAAGTAAGAACCTTTATATCTAGTTTAAGAAAGCCACCACCTTAGCCCATGAAGACAGATATTACCCCAAGATAATAAAAAGATAACAAGAGAAGCTACATAAATAATCAAGACACCTCAGAATTTCCATTGAGAGGAAAGCTATCGAAGACAAGAAACTGAAGAAATTATCCAAAAACCTCGATTTACCACCAACAATGAGTCATTCTATAAGAATTAAAGAGAATTCTGGAATATTACACAAAAACCCTGAGGAGCCTCTGTCGACTTAGCAAATGCCCACATGTTCCAAGAAGCTACACAGAAGTCCTAGACGAGTTGACAACCTCCGCCCGAGAAGAAAGGAAACCAGCTGAGGATCTCGTGCTCTGAAGATATCTCGTCCCCAAGAAAGTTTTTCTGTAAGATGTGACGCTACTCGGACAGCTCAGAAGATTCATTAGACAATAGCCGCGGAAACAATAATAGATTAACCAGATTAAGATTAACGACATTTTAAGCATTTCTCTACAATTCA
>JAFIDM010000002.1:77049196-77076838 GCA_023159025.1 Thereuonema tuberculata | reverse complement strand
TTTCTTTACTGAAATCTAATTTGTTGACAGGAAATAAAGCTTATTTACTTTTTTCATAATAATTAGAAAGGGTAAAGGTTAAAAGGATCTAAAAAGGAAAAAATCAATATAGTTTCTATCGGAAAAATACGGAAAATATTGGAATAATCAGTAATAATCTCTAATTCCGAAATTGCATCTAGTAAGAGTTAAAATCCTATTGAAAGACACTAACGTTAGCAAGGATCCATCACTGCACCAGTTCAAATCAGAAGTATTTCAAATAATCTTTTTTGATGGTGAAAACATTTAAACTAAAATATTAATTTATATTTTAAAAGTTCTTGAAAATCCAAGTTCGTGTTGTAAAAAATTAAGTAAATAACAATATATCTACTATTTTTTTTTCAATATTTTTTCTTTGATGATTCAGTGAAACAACCTGTAATATTCCACTGCAGCTGTTCAAAATATCATTACTAAAAGAAATTCGAAGATTTTAAATTTTAATTCCGTTGTATTTTTTTAACTGAATTTAAATATATAATTGGATTTCCTGCATCACTTTTTTTTGTTACTTCTATTTTTTTATATTACTAGTCCGCTACCCGTCGCTTCGCTCCGGAAGCCTCCCTTATGTAACGGAAAACAATTTTTTATTTATTAAAAAACACACAGAGAGACACACAAATTACATCAAGCAAACTAAAACTAAAATTTTTAAAAAAAATTTTTTAATTTAATTTTTGATATCTATATTCTCTCAATCTACGACTGCTTTTAGAACCAGCGTGTAAATCATATATCTATGATATATTTTTATTTTTTATAGAGATTAGAATGTAGGCCTAGTGGTCTAATTGCTAAGATGTCTAACTTCTGAGCAGTATTCTACCCAATAGAAATAGTGCATCTTTCTTTCTTCACTATTATTTTTTTATTCCTATTGATACTTTTCAGTGGTTTTCGAGTTAGAAATAGTGATGGTTTTTGAGTTACAAATAGTGATTTTTCAGTATTCTACCTAATAGAAATAGTGCTTCTTTCTTTCTTGACTCTCCTTTTTTATTCCAATTGATACCTTTCAGTGTTTTTGAGTTACAAATAGTGATTTTTCAGTATTCTACCTAATGAAATACTGCTTCTTATTTCTTGACTTTTTTTTTTATTCCAAATGAGACTTTTCAGTGGTTTCTGAGTTACAATAGTGTTCAGTATTCTATCTAATAGAACTACTGCTTCTTTCTTTTTTGAGTCTCTTTTTTATTCTAATTGGCACTTTTCAGTGGCTTTTGTGTTCCAAATACTGATGGTTTCTGAGTTACAAATAGTGATTTTTCAGTATTCATTCTAATAGAAGTACCGCTTCATTCTTTTTTGACTCTCATTTTAATTATAATTGTCACTTTTCAGTGACGTTTGAGTTACAAATATTGATGGTTTTTGAGTTGCAAATAGTGATTTATTCGGTATTCCACTTCAAAAAAAGAGTGCTTCTTTCTTTCTTAACTCTGTTTTCTTTACTCCAACATCTGCCGTGTACACGCACATATTTTTCAATATCATATAGAATTTGGTTAAGTAAGAATATTTAAAATATTGCAACGTTTCGGCAATTAAAGTTCTAATTGTCAGTTTCGAATTACAAATAAACTGACGGATGTGAAATAAATAAACAATCTTGAGATTCAAAAAAAAGATTGAATACATTCCTTATTGATGGGGGAAAGGAAAGGAGATATAAGCCAAAAAACAATATGAAGAGAGATGTAGTCCCTATGGCCTAATGGATAAGGCATCTGACTTCGGATCAGAAGGTTGCAGGTTCGATTCCTGTCGGGGATGTTTCATTGTAAAAATTATTTCTATTTTCCATTCTCTCAGAAAATTGCGTCGGACAGACACACAGACAGACAGACAGAGAAATAAAAGATTTTAGTAATATAGATTATTTATTATTTTTGATTTTAGGTATTTTTTATTTAATGTTTTCCTATGATATCAAGTAGATTACACAAATTATTGTCATTTATCGTGCATTGTTGGTGAAACATAATAAATAACATGTTTAAAAATTACATATTTTTTTTGCCATATTTTAGCTAATTTTTATTTTTTATTTTAAATGAAAACAGTAGGAATAGAAAAAACAAAAAGTTCAAAATAATGCTGGGTTTGAAGCCTTAAGTTCTAAAAGTAATTGATGCTAAAATTGAAGGAGGACGTTTTGTGGGCGTAAGAGACTTCTATAATTCAGATGAAAATTATGAAGAATATTTAGGGAAAGTGGAAAAAGTAGCATGATAATCATTCAAACAAATTTCTCATATTTTCTGGAAAATCGAAAAGCAGAAAACTATTGTGATATCAGGGATAGAACTTATGATTTCATGCAAAAAAATGATCCACTTTTTAGACTTTAATTTCTTTCCAAGATAATATGAGATCATTTCAATCAACAGATTTCAACGATGGAAACTAGATATCAAGAGAAAGGAAATCATTCACTTACTAATAAAGAGACTGATCCATTGTTTATTCTTAAGTAAAGCAAAATACATTTGTATTATTGCGGATGGAATACATTATAAATCAGTTATCTTACAAACCTTGATTGATCAAAAAAAAAATCTAAAAGAATATTTAAATTCAGTATGCAAAGTGCTATAGGATTCATTCCTTGTGTCCAAAAAGAAAAGAAATTGTTTCCTCGTGTTATTCAATGAAGTCTTAATCACTGAGTCCCGCAGCATTATTACTACTTCACTCATAGCATTGTTACTATCTCACTCATTTCCTCATAGCATTGTTACTACTTCACTCATTTCCTTCATAGCATTCTTACTATTTTACTCATTTCCCTCATTGCATTGTTACTACTTTCCTCATAGCATTGTTACTACTTCCCTCATTTTCCTCATAGCATTGTTGCTACTTCACTTATTTCCCTCATGCATTGTTACTACTTCATTTCTCTCATAACATTGTTACTACTTCATTCATTTCCCTCATAGCATTGTTACTGCTTCGCTCATTTCCCTCATAGCATTCTTACTGCTTCCCTCATTTTTCACATAGCATTGTTACTACTTCATTCATTTCCCTCATAGCATTGCTACTACTTTCCTCATAGCATTGTTACTACTTCTCTCATTTCCTTCATAGCATTATTACTACTTCACTCATTTTCCTCATAGCATTTTTACTACTTCACTCATAGCATTGCTTCTACTTCACTCAAATCCCTCATAGCGTTGTTACTACTTCACTCATAGCATTGCAACTACAGTGAAACTTGGATAATTCAAAGCTGAAGGGACCAGAGAAAAAGTTCGAATTATCCAAAAATTCCAATTACATACATTCTCTCAAACAGAAGAGATAAATAAAAAAGATTAACTTCACGATCAAAGATTTAACACAAAGTTTATCTAAGAATACTGCTACATTTTTTTTTATTAAATCGAACATTTTTTACTAGCTTAATTATTCACCACTTTCAAAAAAAAAAGGTAGATATTTTTAATTGCTTCATTGAATGTAATCTTTGTGTCCTAGGATATGATTCCAACCTCTGGGTTGCCAGGTCCTCTCGTTCTTTTTCTATTTTTTTCCATTGCCATTTTTGCTGCTCAAGATTTTATCTTTGTTTTTCAAATATGTCGATAACGTGTTGGATTCAATTCCAAATTCCTTGGCGATTACCGATTTCTTTTTAGGCCTTTTTTCACTTTCTTAATCCCCGCTACTTTTTCAGCTAATGTTAATGACTTATAAAGCGCTTTAGCTTTTGACAATGGCATAGTAAGAGCATACAAACAATAATTAAAGCACAAGCACAAAAACTAAAAATGTATATAACCGCATTAAATCATTCACAGGAAGCGCACGTGACTCTAAGACCGAAGGGGTGTGGGAGAGGGGAGGTTAACAACATAGGGGACAGAAAAATCCTCGAAAATCCCCACATAGTGACATTCCAACCCTCGCTTTTGTTTACCTTAGAAAGACCGTTAAAGTAAATAATGTATCTTAGCTGAGAAAAGTCTCAGAAACCATTTTTACCGTAATGTTTTAAGGACAATCGTACGAAAAATTCGAATTATCCAAAATAAAATTCGAATTATCCACGAATTTTTAATATTATTTTAATACAAAATTCTAGGGACCGTCAAAAATTTCGAATTACCCAGAATTTCGAATTACACAAGTTCGAGTTATCCAAGTTTCACTGCACTTCAATCATTTTCCTCATAGCATTGTTACTACTTCACTCATAGCATTGTTACTACTTCCCTGATACCATTGTTACTACTGCATTCATACCGTTGTTACTACTTCCCTCATAGCATTATTACTACTTCACTCATAGCATTATTACTACTTCACTCATAGCATTGTTACTACTTCCCTCATAGCATTGTTAATACTGCACTCATACCATTGTTATTACTTCATTCATTTCTATTATAGCATTGTTACAACTTCCCTCATTTCCTTCATAGCATTATTACTACTTCACTCATTTCCCTCATAGCATTGTTATTATTTCCCTCATTTCTCTCATAGCAGTCTTATTACTTCACTCATAGCATTGCTTCTAATTCTCTCAATTCCCTCATAGCTTTGCTACTACTTCACTCATTTCACTCACAGCATTGTTACTACTTCCCTCACAGTATTGTTACTACTTCAATCATAGCATTGTTATTACTTCAATCATAGCATTGTTACTACTTCACTCATTTCTCCCAAAATTTCAATTCTAATTATATCAGACAAGAAAGAATAAAAATACTTTTAAAAAATATTATTCACCTGAATAGAAATGAAAGAAATGAAGACAGACCAACTCCTAATGATATAAATAATTACATCCAAATATATATATATATATATATATAATAAAACTATACTTTTAGGGTTAGAGGCCATAAAAATATTCAAATATCTTTTATTTTTAAAATTTTTCCTTACGTTAATGTACTTACTTTTTTTATTATTATTTTTAATTTTTTATTACTGTGGGTCGCCCATAAATTTTTGCTCAAAATTATATTCACTTATTAATTATGAATTCGGTAATTTCTGAAATGCTAACAAAAGAAATACTATGGATTCTTGCCAATTAATGTTTACAGTTTTCGTCATTAACTTCATTAGATTGGTTTTTTTTTCTTATATGTGGAGGAATTTCTTTTGTTTATTTCTAGAGGGAGCCACTCTCCGGAGTCGCCAGTAATTTCTTACCATATATTTCTAAGTTTATTTGTTTGTTACAAATATCTTTTATATTTCATCTTTTGATGAAATTATTTTGTAATTAAGAAATTACAAGTGATCGAGAATATTAATAATAATAATAATTTTAATAATAATAATTATATTTTTGTTTATTTCTGAATTAAAAAATTTTTAAAAATGCGTTTCCCGGAATGTTAAAAATATTAATAAAACATGTGTCTGAAGACTTACTGTATTCAGATATATACTAATAAAAGAAATAAGATTATTTACATTTCTTCTGTTTTCAATGAATCTTTGAAGAGTTACAAAAGCAGGATCAAGTCTAAAGTCTAATTATTTAATTTTGACAAACTATTGCTTTGTTGAAAAGAAATAAAAGAGTTTAAAATACGAAACATATTATTGAATAAAAATAGAAAATTTACTTAGGGCTGATGGTGAATAAATAAAGGTAAAACTGCAGTGAGAAGTTTCTGACTTAGGTGTACACTTGGATACGAAACAGGGACGATCTTTCTTACAAAAATCTTCCTATTGGCGCGCCTGAATTGATACGTTTGGATCAATTCTCACCAGGATTGCTTTCAAGTTAGTTCCTAACGAAAACTAATCAACAAAATCACTCTCAATAGATTAACTATTGCTTTGACACTCCTTTGGAAAGAGGATTTTTGAAGCATTTTATAGATCATGAAAAGCTATTTAATTCTTTGAAGAAATTGTAAATAGGAAAATTAAATTTAATTCGACAAAGATTTTAATTTCCACAACAGTTTTTATTCTGTTTTGATTTGATGTCTGTTTCATTATTTTACCAATCAGTATCAGAAAGAGAAAAGTGTTGGAACTTCGTTGTTTTTATTTGAAAATAAATTTCAATACAAAAAGAGTCACGTGTCTCTGCTTCCTTTGCATCATAACTCCCTTAGTTAATTAACAAATAAAATAATAATAAAAAAAAACAATCTTTATTTCTAAAATAAGAAAATCATTCAGTTCAGATCCAATGTGGATACAAGGAATGGCGCAAATCCTTATTTCTATTTTCATAAGGAACCATCAATCAAAAGTTTACTCTTCTAATCCTAAAGAAAACACTTTAATTTCTTTTTAATAACGACAGCTACTTGAGTGAAAATCAATTTCAAGCAAACGCCAACCAAAGAATAGTTCGATTGGAGCAGCGTCGGCACCTGAGGAGCAACGCCGTCATCGTCCAGTACAAAACTACTCTCTAGGGCGGACTTTAGAAGGAATCTAACGCTTTGTGCAACTGTCAGCCACAGATGCCGAGAGAGAGAGAAGTAAAAGGAGTTTTCGGCGGAAATTAAAGCTGGATAAAAGAAAAGATTTTCCCTAAGGAAAGGCTCCAAAGCTTTCTGTACATTTTAATTTCAATTCAAAAGAAGCTTTTTATTAACCACAATGGAATGAGAGGGTTATTAAAACGAAGTTGTCATTGAAACTTAAAACAAAAGAACTTAGAAAGAAAACTTCTAAAATTTAAATTAAAACAAATAATTAATTAAAATGTGGATGTTCATCAGTGGAAAAATAAAGTTAGAAGAATATTTTCATCAAAATTTTGCTAAACAGGATATTCTTTCATCTTATTATTTTTGAAAGTGGTTTTAGAAAAGTATATAACAAAAAAATAAATAAAACCTCCGGTGCCTGTAAAGGTGTTTCTATTGTCAAATTCCCACTGGACATCAATTTAAATTAGAACATAATGTATACAAATAAAAACTTCAATGAAATGATGAGCCCTCATTAAGTGCACGGCCCTTCAGTGCGCAGGAGGTTTACTTTTTGACCAATGAGACAACTTAAGATCAGTTAGTCAGCCTCACGCTCTCCCTCTTTAACGCTTTAAGAATTGAACTTTTGTAAGATACTTTCAAAGTATCTGCTTTCCTTAACCAAAATATTTATTTTATAGAACGAAGGAGAGTAAGAAACCTAGTAGCCATTTGACAGAGGGCTGGATGAACTCTAGGGTCTCTGGAGGAGAGAAAAACCGTGAGAAAATTTTCGATCACCGCCCGAAATTGAGTCTGCGTCCTTCAGTCCACGCCCACAGAAAGACAAATATATTAAATAAAAATTACATTTATATTTAATCATTCGTTTAATAAATTCTGTGAGTACTTAAAAATGCAAACTGTTCCTACTAAATCCCCGCCCTACCGAAAAAAAACCCGCTTACAATCTGCCGACAACGAAACTCACTCTCCTGGTATTTGTTACTAATTGATGATGAGCAAATACTAACAATTATGATCTTCTGTTGATCTCGAAGGTTCTGTTGATATAAAGTAAAAAGACGAACAGGAAATACAATAAAAGAATTTCTTCATTTTGAATGAATGTAAAGCAAAGGTCAAACTAATGAATATCCCCCTCCCTTTAATATGGAAACGGGGAAGAGGACAAATGAAAGAAAGAAAATATAAAAATGAAACGGAAATAATAAAAATTAAAACAATATTTGTAAATTAACATTTCAAAAAAAAAACAAACGAATGTGACGATATAACAATATACAAATAAACATAAGTAGAAAAATAATAATAATGGCTGCAATATAATAAAAAAAAATGTCCTCTTTAATCTAAAGGTCGATTATAATAAATAAATTAATTAGTTTAATCAATATTTTACTGCTTTGAGCTAATCTGTCAGTTTTTTTTTTTAAATCCATTTGTCAGATGAACCTTATTAGATGGAGCCTTGATTAATTCTTTCTTCCTGCATCGTTTGTCATCACTTAAACCCCATTTGGAGATTCTTGCGCAACGACAGTGATTTGTGACGGCAACGGATGAGCGTCGACCAATCGTCCATCATCAAGAAAAGATTCCAGCACCTCACTATCCATCAGAACAAATAAAAAGATCGTTTGCATAGACACTATCAGATTCTCCTCTCTATCTGAACAGGAAAGAAAAATTAACCCAATATTCTATAACTCTTTTCTTTAATGAGAGATAATAAAACTCTTTGCTTTGTGTTTACTTTCTCAGCCAAAAAAAGAATCTTGTAGGGTCATTTATATGAAGAAACCACGCTGAAGTTCAAAGGAACAAACCCTGTATGCGAGCATTTACTTGGCCTTTCAGTATTACTTCAAGCTCACTTTATTTCCAATAAGAGTTTAGTGTTTTGGGGAACAAAACAATGTTTAATGCCTTAGAATTTATAAAGGATGAGATTTAAAAAAAAAAAAAAAGATAAATTAAATTAGATGAAATGGAAGTAAATTTTTAAAATATTAAATAAGAATGTAAATAATATCTTGTTTTGTAATTTTAATTGGCACTCGTCAAAGCCTTGTTCTCCAAAACTGTCGGACCACATTTTTAATGTTTAGAATTTTTTTTTTTTTAATTAGTCCAGTGTGTCTGCCGTGCCGGTGTGGCCGCAGCGGTCTTGACGGCGGTGTGCCGTGCGGACATTGTGTAGGAACTCGGGTTCGATTCCCGGCCGTGGCTTGGCTGTTTCGTTTCCTGTGTTTGTCAGCCTCTTTTTCACTTTCTCTTCGGTCTGACGTCATTCCTTACTGGCATCCTGAGGAAGGCAACGGGAAACCACCTCAGTATCTTTCCCTTGAAATTCTCGGGAGTCTGCTAGGGATTCGCCATCTTGAGTTCCCTGGAACACGCATGCTTCGATTAGCTCGCACTTCGGTGCGTTCCGTAACCATATCACCACCAGTATGTCTAAACTTTTATTTCTATACAATGTAAATAAACTTAAAAGGTTATCTTCTGTTTTATGAAGTTTTAACCTTTTTTCTTCTTCCTTTGCTAAATTCAAGGAATTGTTATCAGTAATCCCTCCCCACGGCGCCATCTCAAGTCGCTCAAATAAACAAGACTTAAAAACCGTACAATCAAAACACATTATATATTATTGTCAAGTTATAATGAACCTTCAATTGACGGAATCGAAAAATGGAAATAATAATAACAAAGATTTGAATTCAAGGATTTCCTCAGAGAATAACTTTACTAATACGATTTTTCTTTCTTTCTATTCCTTCACATTGATAAAGAAAGATCATGATTATGTTTGGATAAGTTTCTAGTATTGATCAACAAGAATCACCAATCCATGAGAACAATAATTTATCAACAATAATTGATTTTTCAAAGTTTATTTTACTTCTGTTTATCCCTTTAGTAATCGTAGTTTTAACAGTAATTTCCATCTTAAAAATAATAATCCTAGTAAAAGCCATTTCCCAACAGCATTGTAAGAATTACATAAAAAAAGGTTTAATAAAAATATTTAATTTTGTATACTATATGTTTCGCAGTAACAAACTGCATTTTAAAGTCACTTGAAATGTAGTATACATAATTACCTATTTTTATTAAATCCATGAAGCTCTCTTTCTAATATTAATTTTTTTTTTTTTTTTTTTTTTTTAAGCCAACGCCCGGGCTCTAAGTATTTAAACTATTGACCTCAGCAAGGGGCGAGAAATGTGAGCATTTAGCCGACGAAACGTTGCCCAGGATACGCCACAGGAGGCAGCTCACGCTATACCCGCAGAAACGGACGAAACACAGAAGAAAGAAACAACCATGCCACGACCGGGATTCGAACCCGGGTACCGGCATACTGGACGCAACGGCAGACCGCCGCGCCGTGTAGACCGCACGGCCACGCCAGCACGGCCTTTCTAATATTAATGGGTTTCTGTACTGTATTGTATGAATCGGATCCTTTCAATTTCATAAACAGGATTTTAACAAAAAATTCCTCAAATAAATAAAATTTATCTTCCCTTTTTTTATACATATTTTTTTATACACATTATATATTATTGTCAAGTTATAATGAACCTTCAATTGACTGAATCGAAAAATGGAAATAATAGTAACAAAGATTTGTATTTAAGGATTTCCTCAGAGAATAACTTTACTAATACGATTTTTCTTTCTTTCTATTCCTTCACATTGATAAAGAAAGATCATGATTTTCTGTACAGTACAGTTTCTGTACTGTATTGTATGAATCGGATCCTTTCAATTTCATAAACAGGATTTTAACAAAAAATTCCTCAAATAAATAAAATTTATCTTCCCTTTTTTTTTAGTTTTGGCTTAAAAACATTGGACAATCTTACAATGATCTTCTAAAATATGTTAAAATAAATTATTAATATTGTAATAGGAGTTACTACTAAACATCCTCCAACCAATTCAACTGAAATAAACTTGCAATCCTTCAAGCTAAAATAAATGAAGATAAATTGTATAATGCCATTATTCTTATTAAATCTTGATTTAATTTTCGATCAAAGCTTCCATTATTTACTTGAATTATTATTCGCAAGTTTTATTATAAATCTTGTTATAATTTTATCTGTTTGAATATTCAAGAAATTTAGTTTTAAAGGTTTTTTTTTTTTTCATTTATTGACACAATTTATTTAGCGTTCAGATATCACATGGGAGGAGAAAATATAAAAAGCCGTTTCCTACGATCGAATTACATTTCCAGTGTCAATTAATAATGTAGTAGTTATTATTTGGTTACCATGGAAACATTTAATTGAGAAGAATTGACAAGAATTCAAAGAAAATCCCTTATCTATATAATACTAAAGAATTTAATTATTTAATTTATTAGTGTTCGATAGATATTTTATGAACATTTGCCTGAAATATTTCTTCCCACCCTCATTGTTTGAAGATCAAAATCTACAAAAATAAAACAAGACAAAATAAAGTTTTTATTAAGTAACTGCATAATTACAGATTAAATGTTTTTAGTAAACAATTGATAATTTCATTCCAAATAAATAATATATTAAAGGAGGAAATATTTTTCTTTGTCTACATTAAAAGAAATTATTCACAGAAATTGTTTCTAAAGTTTATTTTTATTTTTACTTATTAGATAATTTTAAATTAAAAATAGGGATCCAATATTGTTTCCATTTGACGCCAAAGATTAATTGATGTGGCAATTCGAAGGCTCTGGATTGGCATCCTGGGTAAGGCTAGAGCTTTATTCTCTTTTCTCTCTCCTCTAATTCTGCACCAACCCATCTCCGATTTCCTATAACCCCAATAACAATACACCGTATATTCTCTAAAGTACTACAGAACACAAAGTTTATTATACAAATATTAAGATTATTCTACACAAACCTTCAGGCAACCGCCATTACTGCGCAGATAGAATCCACAAGGAAGTAGGTGTTTATTGAGATCAATTTCCATCTCTCAAATCTCAATTAAGATAGGTTATTTGCATAATATCATTACAGCGGTCTAGTTGAAGACCACCTACACTTAGCTTTTCTTACAGCACAATATTTATCGTGATATGCTTATCATAACTTACCCAAGATACTATGATCTGTCTGAGCAATAAGCAAAAATATAATGAGTGAAAATCACTATTAGTAAAGTGTATTAGTTAAGTATATATACACAATTAGTATATATACTAATCACTATTAGTAAAGACCTTTGAATAAAATCATCGAGTACAAATATTAATATAATTTCCATTTTTCGAATCAAGTGACTGTTCCTTATCAGAAACTGAAACCCTATCTCGTCTTTTGCGAATGAAAAATAAAGGAAGAAGAAATTGATATTCGTAATGATTCAGAGTAATGCAATATTAATACACTTACCCACCTCCTACGACAAGAGAAGGAAATAGATAAAGTCACGGATATTTTAAATACAGATTTAGTATTGAAATTGTAGCAGGATATCCTTTAGAAACGCCTTCGTAGTTAGTTAAACGTATTTTTAAAAACGATCTACATCAGAGATAAGCGAAACAGTTATGATTTCCAGAAAGATTAATTAAAGTATCATTCAAGTCACGATTGTAGAGGTGATGTATTGTTATTATTATTATATAAAAAGATGGGAGGAAAAGAAATCCTTGAGAATTGAGGTTTCCCGTGTATTTTTTTATTCTTTAAAAAGAGAGAATAAATTTCCTAAAGGACGTGGCTTCTTCCTTCCTTCCTTTTCAAAATGCAGGTAAACAAAAGAGGTTGGTAATTGATAAACCTTCAGCTTAATGGTGAGGTCGCGTGTCTGTCAACTGCCTTCAAGACAACCAACATCGGCTAAATGCAATGAGAAACTCACTCCCAAGAAGTCAATGGAATCTACCACAAACTTCCTGCATTAGTTTCAATCTCATTAAACGACAGCCATTGAACCAACTTAATCCATTCCTCGCGTGCGGATTCAGTCGCCATATTCCTGGAAATGTATTTATGACACAACAGAAATTGGTGGCTCGATTCCTTTTTTCCGCTTCGTCCAAATATTCTAGGAGATAAATTAAAAGAATGTAGAAGTCCTTTAAACGCTTCAGATTCCAAACACGAAATTCCACTGAAACTAGCATTCCTTTTAGTAAACCCTTTATTTTACGAAATTTAATATTGCATCGCATAAGCAGATATTTCTATGACTTCTTTAGCGACACAGTCCACGCCTTTCAAGATTTGGGCTTTGATTTTTCCGAGTCTCTTCACTACAAAGTTATAAAAAAAAGAAAGAAATGGAAACAACTGCTTTCAATCCAGTTTAATCATTCTAAATTGAAATTAACTAAAAAGCATCCATTCAAGTCAATTTCTATTTCTTAGATTATCATTTTTAATCCACTGCCGAAATAAAAGGAACCAATCTATATTACTAAAATCTTTTATTTCTCTGTCTGTCTGTCTTTCTGTCTGTCCGGCGCAATTTCCTAAGCGAATGGAAAATAGAAATAATTTTTACAATGAAATGTCCGCGACAGGAATCGAACCTACAACCTTCTGATCCGCAGTCAGATGTCTTATCCATTAGGCCAAGGTGACTACTATATTGTTTTATATTGTTTTTTGACTTATGTGTCCTTCCCCTTTCCCCAATCAATAAGGAATGTATTCAATCTCTTTTTTTTTGGAATCTCAAGATTTTTTATTCATTTCCGATCCGTCTGTTTATTTTTAATTCGAAAATGAAAATTAGACTATGATTGCCGAAATGTTGGAATATTTTAAATATAATATTCTTACGTAACCAAATTCTATGTGATATTGATATAGCCATTAGACCACGAGGACTACATTCTAATCTCTATAAAAAAAAAAAACATATCATAGATATATGATTCACATGCTGGTTCTAAAAGCAGTCGTGGATTGATGAAATATAGACATCAAAAATTAAATTTAAAAAAAAATTTAAAAAAAATTTAGTTTTAGTTTACTTGATGTAATTTGTGTGTGTGTTTTTTTTTAATAAAAAAAAAAGTTGTTTTCCGTTACATAAGCGAGGCTTCCGGAGCGAAGCGACGGGTATCCGACTAGTTTTTATTTATTTACTTGTTTCCTTTTCCAATTTCAAGAAACCAATTGGGCTAAGTTCAAACTATAGAAAGAGGAACGGTCAGTATTTTGAACGTAGTATCGGACATCCTAAGAAAAAACAAACAAACCCACCTATTCCGAGGTAGAGTATTTGAATGAACAGTTGCAAAGTTACAAGTAGGTATTATGTGTTTTCAATATTTTATTTTCAAGTGATATTTTTTTTACAGTTTATAATAAATTTAAAAATAAAATTCCACCGTCAATATCAATGAATTTTGTAATTTCTAGCTCATCTGAGTTTCCTATATTTGGGCACTAACATCCATTGTGCTACTTTCCAGTTCGTCCACTTTTCTTTTACACAATTCATTCATATTCTCATTCTCTCTCTCTCTCTCTCTCTCTCTCTCTCTCTAGCTTCATAAATAAAAGTCGAATGATCTTCAACCAGTGGCGGATTTTGTTGAACAGAAGATTTTGTTTAGTTTTGTTGAATTCGAAATACTTTACTTTCCAATAGCTCTATCTCGAAAGCCTTTCGGGAATACGATACATGATAATTAACTTAATTGATTAAATTAAAAGGTTAAATAACTATTTAATTAAAAATCTCCTATACATCAATTGAACGTTTTCTTTTTAACTGTGAAAATGTTTAAGTCATCCATAGTCTCTTTTGTAGCCACAGAATGGAGGGATAATCCCCCCCCCCCCTCATAACAAAAGTGAGGAGCAGAATTAAAGGTACTTTACAAGTGATCCTTAAAGTCTGCAGAAATTAATGTCTTTGAATTGAGAATTTTCACCTGCGCTCAGAGTGATTGGCCAAACAGAAAATGTTTAGTTGCCCTTCTTGTGCAAGAATTTTTAATAATATTTTCATTAGAATTCCTTTTTATGTCTAACCGCAGATATTCTAAGAAAATGGTTGAATTTGTTTACAACAAATTGTTGTAAACAATTTTTTTAAAACAGGAGAATTTTTTTAATTTATTTCATAAAAGGATTTAACAATGTCTTAACAAAAATGAAGAATAAAGAAAAGAAAAGGCATAAATCGATAATTTTATATTATCTAAATACATTTTTATGTAAGGATTAATTTCAATATTTCATTTGTACAATAATTTTCTCATTTCATTCATTCCTGAGTAGAAATCTAACTCATTCATTTTATCTTCTTCTATCAAAAGACAGTTGCCATCGAATTTTGATAGCATAAGTTTATATATTATTATTATTATTATTATAATAAGACATATTTTTTGCTATTTTTAAAAATTACTATTTTCATCATATTCTAAAAATTCCTTGCTGTTATTGAATAGACTGAAAAGGACTTGTTCTTAGACATCAAAAGCACTTGAAGAAATGTTTCCACGATGGATCGAAGATGAAAACCTATATCTGTTTTAGGATTAAAAATGGACAGAGAAAACTGACAAAAACTGAATTTCAAGAAAGACTGAAATTTAATAACTTGAAGCGAATATTATTTACTTCTCTTTGAAAGTGCTTTTGTCAGAAAAACTTCTTTTTCAATTCAGCGAATGACGCAACAACACCTCAACTGTCTTGGAGACATCAACAAGACAGAAAAACTCCTCCAAACAAAAACAAAAAAACACTCCGTTTTTTCCATGCATTTCTTCTGTATGCACGAGGCCAAGTGGCCTCTTTGGTGGGTAGGAGGACGGGGTCTCCTCCTCCTAATGACCCCTAAATCCTACGGGATACGAAAACGTGACTCAATCGACGCATTCTAGAGCAGTTTGTAAGCAAACGAGAAAGATACGCTATATTATTGATCGACAGTTGTGAGATGCAACACACAGATAAAGCTGACCTAATATTCACAACAAACAGAGAAAAGCCACAAACACCCGTTTCTCCAATTTCCTTCCAGATTATTCTATTATCATTTCAATCCAATTTGTTCTCGAGTTCTTTCAAATTTCTAGCGTCAAATTTACTGGGAGGATTTCTTATCAAAAGTGCTTTAAATAAATAATATTTAAAAATAAAATATATTCAGTTATTCGATTCTAACAATTGAAGTAACCAATTGTTACTTATCTTAGACAATAAAAGAATAGAAAATAAAATTAAATAGTTTTCAATTATAAGGATTTAAGAAAATTTTACAAATATCTCTAAATTATTTTTTAAAACTAAATTCTTCCAATAAGAATATACTTCTCATTCTACTTAAGAAATAAAATTAATATTTTCCGTTTAATCATAATGTTTAATTGTAAAGACCTTAATTTGGAAATTGCCTCAAAATACTTCTTGTCATTACAAAAGAAAAATGTTGCATCTTTATTTGGAAAAATAAATTCAATACAAAGTGTTTTGCAATAAACAATACTTTGTTACATTTATTAGTTGCATTAGTCATAGTTTGTTTACTTCTATTTTTTGGTTTTAATCAGAAGATAAGAACGTTTCAAAAATTTACATGGCTTTTGATGTAATTTCTATCAGGTTTTCAATTTAAGCAAAAGAAAAAAAAAGTAAACTTCGGTAGAGTTAATGATAGAAGTAAATTGTTTTAGAAATGGAGTTTTTAAGTCAACAAGAAATATTTTATTTCAACTATTCACTTCCTGACAGGAATTGAAGAGTAATTAGCATTAATTGGAACTTTCTAAGTCCAGTATCTCTTAAACCGGATTCCAACTGGGATGGAGAAGAGAATTTACCAAATATAAACTTTCAAAGTAAATTTAGGTTGAATAATAACCTAAGTGGATTTTTCTGTATGGATTTCATTTTTTTTTTTGTCTAAAATAAAAGAAATCTAAAAAGTTCTAAAATTTTACTGGTGTTGAATCATTCAATTGTATTCGACGGCTTCCACTTATTTGCAATTAATCTCGTTCCTACTGATCTTTCTGTAAATCTGGAATTGTACTTTTCTTTAACTATTATGTTAAATGAGTTTTCTGTGAGCCCGGGAGCCCACAGTACGCTTGGCTGGGTTGGAGGTGGCGGGTTCGATCTCCGGCGTCGGTGAACGGCGGACATTTTTCCACGCTCCATTCTGCTCCAAACGGTCCTAGGGTCTACGCAACCCTCTGTAGAATGGGTACCGGGTTTCTATCCCAAGGCGGGCGAGCGTTGGACTGACCACCTGCCTCATCTCAGTTCCAAGTCACTGAAACATTGGAGTCTTCCATTCAATACCTCGATGGGTCGTAGTGGATCCACAGAATGTTACCCACAGCAAATAGTAGCTATTTTCCCTCACCAAAATCTATTTTTAATACAAAACGAAAAACTAAGATTAAAAAATGGGATGTTTGACCAATTAATTTAAAATCAAAATTCAAAAATGTTGCAAATTTTAGGAAACTAAGAATTAAAATATTTTGAGTTCCAAGAAACATTCACTTCAGTATGGGGTGGGTGTGACTAAAGTATGTGTCTGTAGCTCCAACTAAAAACAATTAAGAAATAGACTATTCAGGCATGGAGTCAAGAATTTGAGAAGACACATTAGTTTGAAATTTACCAATAGGATGAAATAGGGCGTTGTACAAGAGGAAATGCAAGACAAAACAACAACAAATGAATAATTAAGATAAAAGCTAAGAAGAAATTCCAAATTTTTAGGTTTGCTCTTTTGTAAAACTGAGACAGAAACTGAATTGACCTGAAATTTCATTTTCAATAAAAAAAAGTGCAGTACTGCGCCTCAAGAGATTACAAAATTTGTATTTTACCTGCAGCAAAGAGATACAAAGGCGCAGCGCGAATATTGAATGCGAATATTGTGTTGTATATATTACTGTTATAAAATGCGTCTCACTCTTATTGAAAGTACTTTAGCTGTGAAGTCCTTTAACCTTAAGGGATTGAATGCAGCAGCCACTCTGTGAATTTCAATGTAAAAAAAAAACTTACGTAAAAGTCCTTTACAAGCTGCGACAATACAAAGGATGATTAAACTGTTCACAAGTCTGCAAGAAAGCCTGTTTCATCTCGGGGAGATGAGCAGAGAAGTTGAAACTGCTGGAATCGGCCGATCTACGGAGAATTCTGCTGGAACTAGCAACGCTAGGAGAGTATCGAAGATGCTCCTGAATTGAAACTTCTTCAGAAACACAAATAAGATCAGCCGCTAAAAGTAGCTGCAAGGAGATGATTCAGAAAAATGAGCGTCATTTGCTTTACCATTTTTGGGTCAGAATAGACATGGACGACGACTAACCACGGAACATTCTGTGGGGAAAAATGCCCATCTTTTCTCTGCAGCACTCAAACTGCCGCATATGTGTTTCAGAATTACCATTAGTGAACAAAGCCCACTGCACTCGTCGAAACGTACCATCTGGTGTTACTTTAAATTTCATCCTAAAACCATTCTTTTTGTGAGGAATTGAACCCATCAGGACCTGCTCCATTTTATACAAAGATATCATCGACTCTGTATAGTTTCGTTATTCCTCAACTGCAGTAAAAGATGTGGATTCTCATTGCACGACAACAACAGCAGCTGTTACGACATCACTTGACTATTCACTTCTTTCCCATTGCATGGTTTTACATCGATGTTACACCGATGTAAGCCTGATCTTACACAGTTTGATTTTGGCACCTCAAGACCAATATCTATCGAGGAAGTGTCCTTCACCTGATTGTGTTCAGCTAGACGATCACCAGCCAACATTTGCCATGCAGTTCCGTTGGGTATGCCTGATACGACCAAGAAGATAGAACACGGTCGAACCAACCAATTAAGTGAAGGATTAAAACACGTCAGTGATTATTCATATTCCGCTGAGTTTTCATTCGTTGATAGTTCTCAATTCAACTGCAGTGAAAGCCACTATAAATTTATTATTGCAATTATTATTGCACCATTCGAAATAAAACGATGATTTACACTGAAATATCTAAGCATCACAATGTGCCAGAAAATATTTTGAAAAAAGAATTTCGAACGATGTTGAGTGAAACTGTGCCTGCTTCAACTCTGTGAATCAATCAATGAAAAGATCTTTAAAATTTGAATTTGACAATGATTGATGCTTTTCCATTCAGAAATTAAGAGAACTTTAGCAAAATCCATCCTGAGGCATTTTATTTTGAATTTCTTCCATTTATTGGGAATAATTCTTCGATTCTTTACTAGCGAGACATCCGAAAATGCCATGCTAAGAATAGCTGATTGTGTGAAAGAAATTCTCTGATGTATCCTAGCGTAAAAAGTAAATATATATATTATATATAACTTTACATTTATTTATATATATGTAAATATAAGTTATTTCCTTTCGAAAGATGATCTCATTTTACTGTGATAATTTCGTCATTGCTCTCCGTTCAGCTGAAGTGGAAACAAACAGCGCTACGAATGTGCAGGACCTCATGACTGACGTGTTCCTTTGCTTCATTCTACTTGGTTGTTGGGATGGAAACAGAACATTTTCAAAAGATGGTTATGGTCGACCGAAAGACATGATCAGAGTTTCTCGATTATCTCTTGCAACCAAATTGGGTGCCACTCGTGCCTTTTGTCTTCTCATCTGCGTGGGCCTTTAAAGAACAACATATCAGAGCATGTGCAGAAAACTACTCCCTAGATGTTGCATTCTGCAGACGAGCACACTACTTATTAAATGCAATTTTTACTCCAGAACAATGAAAATCAAATCGAAAATCAACTTCATCAGCGAACTGTGCCACTGTTTCGGGAGCACTTAAGACGTGAGGAAATACAGACGCGCATAAATGGCATTAGGAGACCTACATGCACGAATTGATCCAAGGGTGTTCAGAGATATGTAGTGGAATCACTAAAAAAAGCTGTGTCTATCCGAACGACACGAATTATTTACTCGGCGCCCCTTATACTCTTGCCATTAACAGCCCACCATTGACGGCTTCTTTTGCAGTAGTTTAGTCAGCGGGTAACATGGACAGCTGTGGGTTAACAGCGAATTGTGTTTAGAGACGAATCCAGGACTTTTCCAGGTCTGGAAACGGATAAGCATCGTACTCGTATGGAGAATCACTGGGCAGAGTACAAATCCAGACATTGTTGAGTGGTGCGGGGGGGGGGGGCATCTCCGACGATTCTCGATCTCCTCTGATAGTGATTAGGGGAAGATTGACGGCGCAGACGTATGTTCAGGAGATTCTGTGGCCTCATCTGCTTCCCTTCAGGGAGCGGATACAATGGTCCATTTTCCAAGAAGATAATGCCCGCCCACATACAGCATGGGTTTCCCTGATACCTGATTAAATATAATGTGAAAATATCTTATAGTGAAGAAACCGATTTAACTAACCTAATTCAAGCTTTTTACAGGCATCTGAGTTTTGGAAAAAGATACAAAAATCCCGAAGTCCAATGTTTTCTAAAATGTCATCTATAAAGTCTTTTAATAAAGAACTGATCTGTGTTCAACAACATTTCGAATGGGATTTCTTTCTTTTTTACTAATCATTAAAAAAAATGATTAAAATATCAATAATAGATTATTTTCTTAAATGTAAACCCAGGTAAACATTGTTTTTTTTTTGTTTTTTTTTCATTTTAAGTTTTCTCTATTCAACATTTTTTAAAAGTTATTTCTGTTTGAATCTTCTTTATTATTCTTTACAATCAGAAACAGAAAATTCAAAAGTGAGGAGAATACTTCCATTCCTATCTTTCTTTAATAAATTTCTTTTCTTTATTTTTAAAGGTAAGGGAATATTTTTTTAACAACTTGTTTGATTACGTTGTGTTATAAATAAAACATTCCAATTGAGTTTCTTTTGTTTTAAAAAACAATCAATAGTCCTGGAGACAAAATCAGAGATTGACACCTGTTCTGCTTTTCAATGTACACTAAATACCTCCCCCTCCTACCACTAAAATAAACAGCTCCACTTTCGTTTCTCCCGGGGAAGGAGAACAACTGAACCGCAAATCTGCGCGCGCCGACCGGAAGACGCCAATCACATCACGTCATTAGTATATCCTCTGGTGTCGGCGTTCCCACAGAATCAACACTGGGATCGTTTCCCCTTTTTTATCCACTTCAGTTCGAATCCCAATGGCAACAAGATGTTTTCGGAATCTCCGATAGAAAAGGAAAGAGCAGCAAAACAAATCCAACGCTGTGACTAAGAATTAAAATCCATTTACTAATAAAGAAGAAATCAAATAAGAGCATCAGTGGAAGATGAAGAAAAGCCAGCAAACAGGGAATTTGTCCTTCTGTTTCAGTTTTTATTTTAAAACATAAAATGAAAAATATAAAATAAACAAGAATTTATACTTGAATGTGGAATATTTCTTTGCAATAATTTTGTTTTTTCACTAAAAGCATCGAAGTAGAAATAAAATAAACCACTTCAAGAAACAGGCACCTGCAGAAATGGAAGCCAAAAAAATTACAAAAAAAGTTATTACTAATCCTAATTAAAATTTACTTTAAAGTGTTTTTTTTAAAACAAAATTAAGACAAACGATTCAAAACTTCTTAAATTTGTACATTTTCAAAGAAAGTCATAACTTTTTAAAAGTAAACGATCAACACAAATAAATCATCTCGTTATTATCATTATTATCATCTGCGTTAACATAGACGTAATTTATTACTAAGATTTACAGTAGAGTATTTAAATTAGGCTAAAAGTTGTTAAGAACATTACAGTAACATCAGAAATAAAATCTATGTGAAGAGAATCTTGCAGGAACTGAAACAATTCGCTCAAGATACAGCTTTTGCCGAATTATTTATGAAAATTCTTACTAATCGCTGTAGAAAGGATTCTGGTTAATCAAAACAGCAAATTGCAAAGAGAATAAACACAAGATCCACTATTCAAAGAAATCAATGCTGTTTGGTTTCAGTTTTTCATTCAGTAAACATATGTGCTGAAAAACCACAATGTTTTAATGAGCTACTCTTGTTGTGTTGTTATTTTTAATAACAAAAATTATAGGATTAAGAGAAATAATTAAAGACTATATGCATTAACTCTCCGAAAAAAATTAGCTGAAAACATTATAACTTTAACAAATTACAATGTTCCAAATTCCCATGGTGGGCTACAGCTGAAGGATTTCTTTTACATCTGTCACCGTTTCTCCAAACGTTTCTTCTATTAATTATTAACCTAATTTGTGATGACGTAATCTTTTCACGGAATCGAATCAAAGCGAGAAATTATTTTTTTATTTCTGTAGAATGTGTAATTTAATCTTAGGTGATTATCTTATAAATAGCGCATTAATTCCATCCAATCTAGAAACTTCCAGGGGGTTCTCTGGCCTCGATTTAGAAAAATCAAAATATCCCTTAGCAAATCCCTTGAGTAATAGTGTTCTTTTTGTTACACTTAAATTAGCATTGGATTAATTTAACGAAAAAGATTACAAATATAATAATAATGAAATCAACAATTCTATTTATCGAATAATAACAGTCTCTTTAAATGTATTTGGAACTTTTTAACTGCTTCTAAAACAAGTGAGCATTGCTGTAGTTTAACAAGAAATACGCTTCAATATATTTAATAGAATGAGTTTTACAAAATATTTAAAAAAATTATTAAGAAATAAAAAATAATTTATATCTCTACTTGACAATGCACTGGCGAAATAAATCTTCAATTTTCCTTAAGAGTAAAGGAAATAAACACAGATCGTTATTGAATTTTTATTTTGGAACAATAATTACTTAGTTCATTTTGTTATTTTAGTATTCATTAATGACAAAATCAAACTTTAAATCAAACTTTATTTTGAGAGAGAAGAAAATGTCTTAAGATTTATTTAGAACTTTCTGTTTAGGCCTATTTCGCAAATACAATAAAGAAAACTTCCTGATGATGTTTTCTCTCTTCAGCTAAATTTGTTCAGAGCAAGTAAAGTAAATTAGTCATCTTCTTCGATTTTCATTTCATAAAACGCAAATTAAAGATGATAATTCTACAATTTTTATTAAAAAGTTGTTGGTTTTTATGATGTGTGATCGAAAATAAAAAAGGTTTGAATTATTTTGGAAACAGTTTGGAGTTTTTCTGAAGGTTGGTGACTTAAGAAAAAAAAATCCGGAGAGAAATTAAAGATGTAAAAATAAGATTCCATCGAAGACGGATGAGATTCATTGATTCAAAGTCGAGATAATGTATTTTGAATATATAATACCAGTTGGTATTTTTAGTACTTTTAAAATTCTTAATAATTTTTACAATTATTTTTTACGTGCATTTTTTTTGGATGTGATACTGACTTTTTAATATTAACTTTGTAATATTACAGGATGTAAGTAAATAACAATGGAACGACAGCAACTGATTATAGGAAATAAACAAAAAGAAAATATTCATTCACAAAGTATTTATATTAATCCTTAACAAAATAGCTCTTATAACAGTAGAGTTCGTCCATCCCCCGTATTGTAAATAATGATCTAAAATCAAACAGAACACTCTTTTAAAGTTGAGCTCCAACTTCTGGTTCCTTCTCAATCTGGTCTAAATAACCATAAGAATTTCATAAGCACTAAGTACAAAGTACAACATTTAATATAAATCAGTTCATTATTTTTTTAATTGCTTAAGGGCATCGTATTTGGCCCCTAATTAAAACTCGCCCTTAACATGGGTTAATGATACTAAAGTAGATGGAACAGTAATTCTAAATTACTAAATAATAAAACTTTAAGTAAAATGAAAATTTCATGAATAATTTTTTTGAGTTACTGAAGAGCCTTTGTTGTGACGTGAAACAAACACGAAAACTAATCAACATTCAAGTAAATACTTCTTTTTTTTAAGTTATTTAGGTTTCAATCTCTTAAAGTGACCCTTATGGGCCGATAATTTCAAAATTTCATCACATCTAGATGAACTGCGAAACATGAAGTTCGTTGTTGTTGATTATTAGTTTTCGAGACGTTTAGATTCTCCGTAACAGACACATGACTCGTTTTCGGGTACAAGAAGTACGTGAATTTCTGTTAAACAGTACAACGATGTTTAATGTGATTAATCTCCTCTGGTTATTATTGCTATCCCTACCTTGTGATAAAAGCCGATCAGGGGTCATAGATCATGAATCTATAGGCCATTCAAATTCTCCTTCCAACGATTAATATATTTTATTTCCACTTTTTGACGATTTTCTCTATTTTCAAAACCTTATAGTCACATTGGTTTTAGTCTTTGCCACAATCTTTCCAGAGCTTTTAGAGCATTGGTTGAACTACAAATAAGTATCAAAAAATTCGATGTCTCTTCACGGGCTTTTAGGGGGCGGGCCTTAGAAGTGGAGCATTACATCAAAGTTGTGATGTGGATAACTGCCCTAAATTTTGAGCTAAAACTTTTATGGGTGCTGGATACCCTTAAGGACTCGACTGAGTTTTGTATTTCAGCCAAATCGGATCAACCGTTCCAAAATGCCGGGCGACAGAAATTTCAACTTTTCGACGTTTTTCCAATCTTCAAACTCTTATCCTGACGTTGGTTTTACAGCTTTTGCCACAATATTGTACACTTTTATGGCATTAGTGTAGCTACAAATAAGTAACAACAAAGTCGACATCTGTTCACGGGAACTTAGAAGTAGAACGTAACCTCAAAGTTGTGATTTTGACAGAACTGTGACGCATTTCGGCTTTTCAGCTAAAACTAACCTTGACTTCGGATGGCTGAATATCAAATTTTATTATTAAAAATTATTAACAAATTCTTTTCACAAATCTCAAGGTGGGACTTACCGCGGGAGATATTTTTGTAAGTTTTAAAAGTTACAACGATTTATTGTATTAGGAAAAAAAAAATGTTTTTCGAATTCGTTTGTATAATATCCGCGAATGCCAAAAGGATTTAAATATTAAAAACTGAAATAAACAAAATTGGTTGGTTAATTCAAAGCTTCAGAATAATTTTTTTTTTTGAAACGAATGGTCAAGTGATGTTTAATATTCCTCAATGCTTTTAAAAATAAAAAAGTAAACTTGAAGCTTTTCTTTATTTTGAAAGTTCTGTCAATTAATCTTAATTGGAATTGGAAATGCATTTGTCTGAAATAGAAAAATCAATATTAATTATCATTTATGCAAAAGGCCTTCCAGTCATCCTTCCATTGGATGATCTTATTCATTACAAGGAAATCTACTTCAAAGAACGATAAGAAGAAACTAAGCCATAAATTGAAAGCAGAAAACGAATGAGCAATATTTTATTTACTTTTTTTCATGATGCATTTATTATTCTTTTTTTATGGAATCTAATAAAATAAAACTTTTAGTTTTAAAATAAGAATAATTAAGGTTCGTATTAAATTACAAATGGATGTCTTTTTTAATTAAGCCATGATCGACTGCAATAGGACAAAAGAACTTAGAAGTAATCAATCATCCTCTTTACAAAGGTACTTTACAAAAAGCTGTTGATAGAAGAAACGAGGGAAGACATAAATAACCTCAACAGGCGAAGAATTAGGACCATATTAATTTTATATTTTCAAGTAATGATTTTTGTCCTCGAATACAGAATACAGACGAGCAAGCAATACGGAATATCATGAATATATTTAAAGCCAAAGCACATATTTATCGAGTTTATTTAAACGCGCTATGTATTTTGACTTGTGTAGTGACATAAAATACACTGCTTACAAAATTTAGGGGATATTGCGAAATGAATATAATACATCCAAAAAACAGAGGCATTTATTAAAGAACATCATCACAGAAGCAGATGACACGAAAATAGAAGTTGTCTGAATATGCAAATGAGGTGCAGAATCCATTTATGGCGATTGAGCAGGATGTGAAACATGGACAGGGGTTAACATTCGCTTGTCAAACGTGAAAAATGTGTCGCACATTGAATGTTCAGTAGGGTGTATGGTCACCTGAGATTGCTATAACACACTGACAGCGATGAGGCATGGAGAGGATCAAATTGTCCAGTAGTTCCTGTGGGATTCGTGGCCACTCGCGCACCAGGGCAACTTCCTGCTGAGAAAGTGTTATGGGAGGTGATTGGTGACTGGCAACACGTCTTCCTCGTGCATTCCAAGCCTGTTCGATAGGATTCAGATCTGGAGAACGTGAAGGCCAGTCAATGCGCTCGATTCCAGCCTCTTGCAGCATATTGTTGATGAGATGCCATGGTGGGGCCGTGCATTATCATCAATAAAAAGAAAGTTGGCCCCAACTGTTCCAGCTTAGGATACCACAATAGGCTGTAGAATTTCATCCCGATACCTTACAGCATTCACCGTTCCATTTCTAATAATATGGAGGTCGGTACGACCACCAATGCTGATGCTTGCCCACACCATGATTCCACCTCCATCAAAGGAATGTCTTTCTTGCACAAAACGTGGATTCTCCCGTGTTCCACGTTCACGCCAGATCAGGGTACGACGATTGTCAGGCTGCAGACTGAATCTTGACTCTTCACTGAAGAGAACCGTGGACCACTCTTCACGGGTCCAAGGAAGATGCATTTCAGCCCACCTTTTCCGGGTTCTGCGATATTCAGCCGTTAACGAAATGCATACCATTGGTCGCCGGGCATACAGTCCACCGTTCGGAGTCTATTTCGCACGGTCTGAGTACAACCCGTCGTCCAGTAGCAGCGAGAAACTGTCTCCGTAGCTCAGTCGCATTGCTTCGCCGGTTCCTTCGTGCTATTAGCGATCATCTCTTTAAGTAGCGATCATCTCTTGCAGTGTGTGTGGCACATACTGTGTCAGTCTCTCTGAAGCGATTCCAGAGTCTGCTAATCACGCTTTGGGAGGTTCCAACAGCTGCTGCCAGTGTCATCTGTGTTTGGCCAGCTTCAAGAGGCCCTATGACTATCCATGTTTCAGATTCGAGTAAATCACGAGCAGGGGCATTTTCAGGTGACACTCAATGATTCTGCCAATTGTTGTTAATGCAGGAAAGTGGAGATAACCCAGCAGCGCCAGCCTCTTTATACATGGTCATGGGCAAACAAGCAAATTAACATTTTGCATCACATTTGCAAATTCAGACAACTTCCATTTTCGTGTCATTTGCTTCTCTGATATTCTTTAATAAATAAACTCAATTGCTTTTGTTTTTTGGGTGTATTATATTGCAATATCCCCTAAATTTTGTAAGCAGTGTAATAATTACACTTCTCAAATTGTTTAAAAATAAAAAAAATTAAAAACCCTGTTTTAATTGTTTCTACATTTTTTGAAAAGAAAAAGATTATCATTCCTGGAAAAAATTTAATATGCTGGAAAATTTCTAAACAAACAGAATAAGAACCAAGGTCAGTACATGAATAAATTGCCTTTCTGATTCAATTCAGGACGAAACGGCCTTGGTTCTTATTCTGTTTGCTTTTTATCATTCCACAAGTAATAAAAACTTTCATTTTGATAACTTTCTACCGTTGATGGAAGGAATACTCATTTCATTTACAAATCCTTTGCTAATGGTTCTTTTCAAATATTCTTTCGATTAGGACAACCTAAAAAACTAATTCACAAAATTTTAATTTATATGAAAAATAAAAAAAAGGATTATTAAATAAATAACCATCTAATTCTTTTAATTTTAAAAAGGAAATCAATAGTTATTATAAGAAAAAAACAAAAAATAAGCTTAAAAATAGAAGAAAAAAGAAAAAAAATGCAGTTATACAAAAAATACAATTTCATTGTATTTAATCAATTCAGAAATGATACGTGGAGACATAGTTTATGCAGTAGACATCAACCCACTACAATTAAACCAGGATAGAAAATAAATGAGAACGGACGATACAACTGAAAAAATTGATGATATTGATCTTATTATTATTTGTAGATTTAGTTTTAAAATTATGATACTGGAATTCTACAGAATTTTAATTATAAAAACATAATTGACAGAAATTTATTCTGCAAAACTGAATCAGTTTGTGTTTTGTTTTTAAATAAATTTTAAAATAACTTTATAAACTTTATCTATGATTTTATATTTATTTTCAAGAGTACACATACATACACATACATATCCTTTCCCGTTCCAACAACTGTGGGTCTAGGAATTAACTAAGCCTCTCCACCTCTCCCTGTT